>JBBPME010000012.1:36610-161825 GCA_038090155.1 Rossbeevera pachydermis
ATGTTTCGTCTAGCCGGGCTTCTGTGTCCCGGCCTGTCCCGGCCGAACAATCTGATCAGGACAATCAGTCTGCTAACCATGCAGGGTTTGTTGGTGCACAGGGTTCTGTAGGTGACGGTGCGATCGACGTAACAAAGACCGTCACTGCTACGAAACCATTGCAATCTCATTCCTCCTACGCCTCCACCGTCGTCGACGACAGTCTAGACAATGGACTTTTCTCACAGGAGGAAGAAGTACTTGCACATATCGAGTCAACTCTACTCCACGCTGGATGCGACGAGAAGCTTGCTCGTGACAATGACGAAGAACACCTGCCGGAGCCACCCGCTTCCCCGACATCCAATGCCTTGCTGTCGACGTCCTCAGGGTCGACTTATGATGACTCGTCGCACCAACCAGTAACTACGTCACCTAAAAAAAGCAAGACTCCGTCTGCAAATCGCCTTTCGATATCATATGCTGCCGGCAGCAAGCGATTGGTGGTGGATGCTGAAGTCGTCGAATACCTTCGCGTGTATAGGGCCGAGGGTCGGATCGATGTTCACATGTCCCTTGATAAGGATGAAGAAGAGAACCTGAGAGGTATACTGGTATATACTGTCCCACTTTCGGACTAACTTAGCGCTAACAACGTCCAGGTTGAAGGTCTCTCTGAAGCCACAAAATCGTACTTACCTCTACCAACCATATCAGAGTCTTGCGATGTTGACGAGACGATACCTTCGTTTTCAAAAGTTTCGTTTCCATCGAAAGTACACCTCATTGTTCATCTTGACACGGACCGACCCTTGTCGGAACCCAAGTGGGTTAAATCTGGGGATGTGCAGGAGTGGTTGAAAAGCATGTTCGGACGCATGTTCTGGGTTGCCGGCGGGGCTGCGGATGGCTGGGAGAAGAAAATCGAGGTTGCAGATCCTGATCCAGTGTGTATGTTCTTTCCTTTTTCCCTCCCTCCTGATCGTTTCCATAGGCTCCTACGATCTGGACCGTTCTTGAAGGTTGGGCGGTCAACTCGTTAGTGGGGATCCAGTCAGAGCGACAACGCTTCCTGAAGACTCATATGACTGAAGTCGACAATCTCCTGGAAATATTGTTGAGACTTGTCCGTGGAGAACGTGCAACACCGTTTTCGCAAACTGCGCCCGCCATATCTGCACCAAGTATTTCGGGTCCCCTTCTGGCTGCGTTCTCCCAATCATCGTCACATGGGGCACAGCAAACGCATGTCTCCCTCGCTGTGCTTGCCATGTTCTACATGGTGCTCGAGTACGCACAAAAGGCAAACGGGGAGAAGGGCAAGACAGATGCGGAAGAAAGGATCGGTGAGGTGATCAGATGCTTGCCGTCGCATCTGGTATATAAAAGCCTTGATGGCATTTTCAAAGAATGGCGAGCTGAAAAGAAGGGGGCACGATGAGAGATTAGTAGAGTAGTACTTATCTTGTGTTCACGTTTCTGTTAATTATTGATGTTCTCACGGCCATCATGGATACCTGATGAGGACGCGTCACCTTCGGGGATGGAAGAGGACCTGTTCCTTCTCCTGCCATCATGGTATGTATTATTTGATTTCCTCACCTTGCGTTATATTCACTATCTACACAGTTCAGAAACACGTACGACTCAGATAACACCGTTTTCTCGCCCCAAGGTCGTCTCCATCAAGTCGAGTATGCGCTCGAAGCAGTAAAGCAAGGATCTGCAGCAGTTGGCTTGCGATCAAAGACGCATGCCATATTGTTGGCTTTGAAGGTATCTACACTCGGTATTACAACGCAAACACGCGCGCTGACTACTCCTGACAGCGTTCTACAGGAGAATTAGCTTCGTACCAACAAAAAATGTTCCGAATAGATGACCACGTCGGTATTGCCATCGCAGGACTGACGTCGGATGCGCGTGTTCTAAGGTATGACGGTTTCGTCTTCACGATCTGTACGCTTAATTCACGATTATACTCTAGCAATTTTATGCGACAGCAAGCTCTCAGCGAGCGCATGGTCTTCAATCGCCCGATGCCTGTAAACCGGCTGGTCTCTGCCATCGCAGATAGTGAGTCTGCGCACGATTTCGGTTTGAACGTTCATCTCTATCTGTCTATCTATCTATGTAGAGGCCCAGGTGAACACACAAGAGTATGGACGTCGGCCGTACGGTGTCGGTTTCCTCGTCATCGGTCAAGACCAGACCGGACCCCACTTGTTTGAGTTTTCACCTTCGGGAAACTCATACGAGTACTTTGCCATATCGATCGGTGCCCGCAGCCAAAGTGCCAAGACGTATCTAGAGAAGCACTATGAGAGCTTTGCTGATTGTTTGTCTCCCTCTGTCATTGCTTAATCCTTTTGCTCACATGTGTCAAGGTACTCTGGAAGAGCTGATCAAGCATGGTCTGCACGCGCTCCGCGAGACGCTGCAGCAGGACAAGGAACTCAACGTCAACAACACTTCTGTTGGCATCATCGGCCCAGCTGGTGCCCACGAAAAGCCTACCTCTCCTCAAGGCAAATTTCGTATTATCGAGGGAGATTCAGTGCGGCCATACTTGGATACCATGGATGTGAAGGTTCCAGTAGACGGAACGATCCCCGCACCTGCTGCTGCGCCTGGCGATGATGTACAAATGTCAGGTTGAAAGTGTTAATGTACGATGCCTTAATGTGTACACCGTGCATTCGATGAAGAAACGAGCACGATAAGTGATATGCGCATCTCGTACTGGATATAAAGATAACTGAGTGTGGATGGAGTGGCTACGCAAAAAATCTAAAAATATCGATCATCAGGCTTTATGCTCGAGTGGTTTTGCCTTTGTCCCAGCGTTCCGCCAGAGCTGGGCTGCTAAGCCTGGCCGGCGGAGCGCGACGAGTAAGTGGACCATCGTGCTCAACAATGCCACACTGCCTGCTTGATGTGCAGCCGCGATCGGGACAGGTACAAGATATAGTAGGGTGGCTAGGCCCAGAAGAACTTGGACATTTGCCATCGCAAAGGCAGCGGTCACTGACATCCGAGCTCGTGGTGGTAGTAGTGAGCTAAGTGCGGGCCGGCGACTGAGGGCAAAGAGGAGACAAGTGCTAAAGTACGTCGTCATTGCCTGAAACGAAAGTTAGTAAAGAAACGGGGAACAAATTAGGAGAGAAGAAAACTTGCAAGAACGCGATGGTCAAATTGGACGGTAGTAGGATTTTCAAAGATGTTCCTCCACCAGACATCGGATCCATCCGTGTTCTTCGCATAGGCAATGGAGAATAGTTCATCTAATGGGGGTACAACGCGGCCTCCCATCAACGGGAACTCGTTATATTGCAACCCGGCGTCCAGACCCGCCACGAATGCACCTTGTGTAATCACGTGAGAGCAAGTTCAAATCCAACGACTACAACCTCACCAGACAATGCTGTCAAGAATACAAGTGCCGTCAAGGCACGGGAATATCCAGTGAACCGCTTGATCACCGGGTTGGAGAGTACCTCCTGCCACGAGATTGTCTTCGATCCGCTCCAGACGCCATTGTGTGCATATTTCCAATCCTTGATGGCTGCTAGACCAGTTCCAAGCATTCCACCGTAAAGTAGGACGGCAGTACCAAGATGGGCGGCAAGGCGGTACTGAGAGACCCGGGGTACGGCGCCAGGGGTGTCCATGATTGAGTCTTCCAGGCCAGATTTAACCATGTACCATCCGAGGACTCCTTGAAAGCCAAGTAACAGTGCCATAGCAGATAGCTTGGCAGGCATTGAAGTGGTGAGCTTCTTTCTGAGAGCGAAATAGGACAGCGGCAGTATGAATACAACACCAATGACGCGACCCAGCACACGATGACCCCATTCCATGTAGAATATGTTTTTGAATTCATCCACTGAAATCGAGTGATTTAACCTGTCAGAATGATTCGGTCAGAATTACAAGACTGGCTGCAGGAGGGATACACTAACAACTTGAATTCCGGGGTTGCCTTGTATTTTTCGAACTCGACGTTCCAGTCTTCGCTACTGAGTGGAGGTATGATGCCAGCCACTGGCCGCCATTCGGTTATACTGAGCCCAGACTCTGTGAGCCGCGTGACCCCTCCGACCACGATAACAGCAAAGACTAATGCAGATGAGAAGAGGAGCCAGCTGCCAACTGCAGGAGGTGCCAATACGGGTAGCTCGGAATGCTTCGGTTCGGGCTGGGCAGTGCCAGTTGACAAAAAGCGTGAGACGGGGAACCGTAGGGCTTTAAGTTCTCTGACGTCCGGGCGCGCCGTCCGCAACGAAGTCAAAGAACGAGACGAACAAAACGGAGATTCCTGCAAGGTTCGCGTCCTCAGAATGCTACTCTGAAGTGGCCTGAGTCCATGAAAGCTGCGAAATGCTGGTTGACACACTGCGCGGAGGATGTGCATCGGGACCAAGGACTCGCGGAAACAAAAAAAAAGTCAAGAGTGCCGGAAATACATTGACCCGGGGTGTATGTATCTATCGTGCGCATCTTTATGAATGCACGCCAGCGCGGAGAGCATGCGATCGATAACTTCATTGCAAGAACATCATTAGCTTCAGGGTATTGCAAGTCACCGGATCTTTTGTCTGAAACGGAATGAACGAGGACAAGTCCATACGACCATGTAGATATTTTACTATTTCTCCAAGACATTGTCCCTCTTCTTCTTCCTCTTCTTTCGTGCTGGGGCACCCCCGTCAACCCTGCCACGATCATTATTTTTTTCGGCAGCGGCAGCCGGTTTTTTAGGCACAGACGGAGTTGCTGAGCTGGAGTCGACAGTGACAGCAACAGAGTCGGGCTCGGGCTCGGGTTCGTAGCGGCGCTTCTTATTGGCGGGAGGCTGGCGGACGTCGTGCGATTTTGGGGGGATATCCTCTGCAGGCGCGCTCACACTGGCATCTGGTTCGGTAGGGGACGACGGGCCAGCCGTGGTAGGCGATGGCACACGGGCCACAGGTGCAATCGCGGTGGCAGCTCCGGTGGGTTCCTCCTCGCGATGTGATTCCGGTACTACGATAGTGGGCTCGGAGAGGACGGCACGGTACGTTTTGCGTGTTTCTGGGGAGACACTTGAATGTGAGCGCTTGGAATTGGGAAGGCGACAGGCGAACCGCATAGTTAAGGATACTCACGTGCGCGCAGCAAAAGGGATTTGGGCGTGACGGTGGATGCGTCGTGTGCCAGGTTCTGGGCCAGACCAAGCAGAGCAATTCTATGCGACGTACGAGAATGAGGATATCTGCTTTTGGGGCAATTCAAATAAGAGTCAACTCACAAGTTTTGAACGTCCCTCGGACCTCTGTAATCGCCTTCTCCGACGACCCCGCCGCTGACGATGATGCCTCTCCCCTTCGTAACCCGAACGACCTCACGCGCTGCGGCCCACCAGTTTCGTTTGGTCGTGAGCCCCGTATCACTCACTCCGAGGTTCAGATGACTCGATTCGGGATCGCCCAGTGCGCCCGCGTAGTTGATTTCGAAAACGGCACCATTCTTGATAGCTGTGCGGACGAGCGTATGCTTGAGATGAAACGGGAGACGTGGGAGGGTGAGCGGTAATGCGATGATGTGAGCCGTCAAGGGGGACGGAAGACTATGCGTCAGACACGCTGCAGAAAACGTAGTGGCAGTCGTAGGGGCGAGCGCAATGACGTCGTACCCATCGGCAATGGATGTATTGACACTGGTCTAGGAACACGGATTAGTCCAAGAGCGGGAGTAACATGGAGGAAAAGAGGCACCAAACCGAACCCCTTTTCGCTGTCTTCATCGATATTTACTGTCAACCGCTTCAGAAACACGATTCCCTTCCTATTCTTCAGCTGAGGCAACAAAGCGTTGAGGATGTTCACATGTATTTTAGGGTCTATTTTCTTCTCGACTACCTGGTTGAGCGCGATGACGGTGTATCCTACTGCACTTTCGAAAATCAAAGAGAAGGACAAGAGTGGAACAAGAGACTGACAATGGATGAGCAAATCAATACGAGCTTCGATGGCTGCGACCTGAGCCGGGGTAAATACACTAGTGTTCGTTGCTTGTGGTTGCTTTCCTTTGGTCCTTTTCGACTGCAGTGCGGCTCCAGGACCGTGGTGGGCAGTAATGGGAACATTCAGATCGAAGAACATGACGGCATCGGTCAAGTTAACTCTGGTCTGAGGTCAACGCCGACTCGATAAATTTGCCGAAACAAGCTCAGAAGTCTGACTCGGAACTACTTGTATTTTGTCGGAGTAACAGAGTAGGGACTTGGACACAGGCTACCAAACCTAGTAGACAACCTTCATTTGGCTGCTTGCAATTTTGCTTTCAAAACATTCTTCAATGCACCACCATCCTCTGCAAACTTTCTGATGCCTTCATGCAATTTGTCAAACGCCATCGTATCTTGAAGCAGAGCCCAACGAAATTCGGGCTCATTATTGATGTATGAAGCCTTGGGGATAGGCTCATCTCGAGCAGCTGTCAAGTTCATCAATGTATCCGATTTCCTGCGAATAGTACGTGACAAGCTGCCTACCACTCTGTGACTCGAGCTTTTTCGGAACAGGTTCATTAGTGTCCTTCAATTCCTCCAACAATTTCGGAGAGATGGTGAGGAAGTCGATGCCAGCTAGAGCCCTAATTTCTCCTACCTGTGCAAGGAAATCAACAACCGTGGATCAGATACGATCAAATGGGACCAACGTTTCTGAAGCTGGCACCCATAACGATTGTTTTATAGTGATGTTGTTTGAAGTAATTGAATATCTTTTTCACAGATTGAACCCCTGGATCATCGTCGCCCTGATAGTCCTTTCCGGTCGCTTTCTTATACCAATCAAGAATCTACGTCGTCATTCAGTAACTGGTTTCTCTACTAGTATTGTCGACGCACCCTGCCAACGAACGGGGAGACAAGCGTTACACCGGCCTCTGCACATGCTACAGCCTGGGCGAAGCCAAACATGAGCGTCAAATTACAGTGGATGCTGTCGGTCTGTTCAAGCTCTCTGGCAGCCTGGATGCCCTCCCATGTAGAGGCAATCTTGATGAGCACTCGTTCTTTGTCGATACCGATGGACTTGTATAGTGCAATGATTTCCCTTGCCTAGAAATAGCAAGATTGAATTCGATGGGTCCATTTCGAAGACATGCCAAAAAAATTGTGGTCACCTTTCTCTTTGTCGCCTCTTGGTCGAATGAGAGACGCGCATCAACCTCCGTGGAGACTCTGCCGGGAATGATGGCCAAGATCTCCCTCCCAAACTCCACAAGCTGTCAGCGTCGCAAGAGGCATCAGATAAGACGTTTAAATTCAAGTGCAGGCAGGACACACAAGACGATCCATCGCTAAACAAGCCTGTTCATCAAGTGTCCCGCCCTTACTTTTGCCGTATTTGATGGCAATATCTACCAGGTGCGCATGCTGTGGCTTGTTTGCCGCAGCGAGAAGCAATGTCGGATTGGTTGTGGCATCCTTGAAGAATTCAAGCCAGGATGAGCACTGTACATATAGTATTGATAAACAGGGTCGTTACCTGTGGTTTGTACACACTGATGGCTTAGAAGGCGAATGAGCACACCCGCCGGAATAGGGGCTAGCCCGAACCTGGCAAACTCACACTCGAAATCACCGGTGTCAGAAACGACAGTGGTCCCCGTCTGTTTGAGATAGTCAAGTGATGTTGTCATGGTGGTGTAGATGATAAACGAAGGAGGCGCACTTTCAAGTAGGTTAGTGCATGTCCCGACGACGTCATTCACCGGGTAACGCCGAGCGGCTTGGGCGCTAAGGCATAACATAGTACCATGGCTGTCCAACTAGTGCCTGATGCCTGAACACGTCGCCAGGTCCCACACAAAGGGCAACAACAGTCAGGGCAGCGAAAGCTCCTCAAATGCATCTCAAAAACAGCCGGTGCCTGCCAGGCGGGGTGTCCACTACGCTGAAGAACTTGCTCAAACCCCTCCAAAACTCGCCTCTAGCGGTCCTTCGTTTGCGGGCACAGACGATGAAGACGACGACGACGACGGGTCTGACTGGAGCGATGGCGACGAGCACCTGGCCGATGAAGGCGCAGGACTTGGAAAGCAACTCAGAGCGAGACACTGGACGATTTGGCGGTTCGTTTCCTTTTCGTGTGCGAATGCTCAAACCACAAGCTGAGGGCATTACACTTGTAGTCTGCTTACCATCCTCTACTCCTCCTTGATTGGCTCCGTTTTCCTCGCTGGCATCCTAGTGACACCTGCCTTGCTCGTCCACTTCCTTTGGTATAAACCTCACCCCACCAGTTACCGGCACTATGTGGACCAGAACATTGAAGCATGGCTGTTTTGGGTGTCGGCCAATGTGGTCATATCCTGGGGTCTTGCGATGGTCGTGGACATCATACCCACAATAGCCCGCCTTTTGATATCCATCGCCTGGGGTCATGTCTCCGAGGCAGTCAAGTCCCAAATCGAGTTGTACGACTCTGTTAAAGACACTTTTAAGCCTGTGCTGTATGCTGCCAGTGCTTGGATTAGTTGGATCGTTTTATTCCAAAACATATTCCAGCTGTACAACGGCGGTGGTAATGGGTCCAGTTTCGCTCCATACACTGATCGGGTAGGTATCCTCGTCTTTCTCGCATACAGGGCTGAGTGATATTTTGCAGCTTGCTCAAGCAATTCAATTTCTGTTCTTTTCTGTACTCGTGATATCCATTCAAAGGATGCTATCTCATGCTATAGGTGCGGGATTTTTTATATAGAGTTGCTCCTCAATAACCCCACTCGGTAGCTTTCGCTTTCCATCGGACCGCTTATAAGGAACGCCTGGAAGAAGTTGAACGTGGTCTGCGTGTCATCGAGAGGCTGCGCGAGTATAAACCTCGGACTCGACAACAGCCTAGCAGGCCTAGCAATGGACATGGCATGCTCAATCTTAGCTTTATCAATCCCTTCAGCGACAAAGACCCCCACCACCATCACCGCAGTAACGAAGTTTCCCATGGTTGCAATGACGGTGACGACGCCGACGCCGAGGACAATGGAGGCAAGAGGATACAACGATCAGCGGGTTCAAGGCCAGCTATCCATCCCCACGAAATTGTTCCAGACTCGTCTGATGTGGAAGATATAAAGTTGCCCACGAGTCATTCTGCTTTGAATCCATCCGATAAAAAGGAGGATTTGTCTTGCACATATCCACCTACGCGCAAGCATCATATGGATAAGAGCGCACGCCACCAGAAAGACTCTAACCTAGCCATCCAAGCGGTACGAGTAATAAAGTCAGCGATACTGCATGATGCTCGCAATATCAAGGGCAAAGATGATGATCCAAACGGGCTGAGATTCACTGTCAATTCACCCCAGGAGGCCAAGGTATGTCGGAATCTCATTCATATGGAGGTATCCCGACCGATTTTGTTATAGCGCCAAGCCCGTGCTATTTACAAGGCGCTCCGTGACCACCACAGAACTTATCTGGTATCAAGAGACTTTGTGCCCGCGTTTGCATCTCCAGAGGAAGCTCAGGAAGCCTTTCATGTTTTTGACAGAGACAACAATGGAGACATTCCACGATCTGAGATCAAGGCTACCATTCTACGGATCTACAAGGAACGGCGATTCTTGTCGCGGAGCATGCGAGACGTTGGGGTGGCTCTCAAGACACTCAATCAAATATTACTGGTGTTTGCCTTGATCATCTTATTTTTCATCTCACTGAGCGTGTTTGGTCTCAATGTCACTCAATCACTGACCAGCATGTATTCTTTGGGTATTGCGGCGAGTTTTGTTTTCAAAAACGCAGCCAGCAACATGTTCGATGCCATAATGTTTTTGTTTGTGACACAGTGCGTTCATAAATCTGACTTGATTCTGTCCTTGCTCACGTCGATTCAGCCCATTCGATACGGGCGATCGGTGCTTCATTGATGGTGATATGTTCTCCAAAAGGTCGATGTCGTGCTAACCTCTTTATAGCGGAGAATTTGATTGTGAAGAAGATGGGACTGTTTGCGGTATGGTCATCCTTCGTCGACCTTCTGTCACTACTTATTTCAGCGCTCAGACGGTGTTCGTTCGATCAGATGGCACTGAGGCATATTATTCCAACAACCAGCTCCTCACGAAATTCATGCAAGTATCTCTAGTCATAGATTCAGTGATTAGTACTGATAGGAAACTATTCAGAACCAATGTTCGCCGGAGTGATGTACCTGGCTCTCTTCCCCGTCACGATGCTCGGCTGATCGTTACATGCCATAGAAAATGGCTGGGACGCTTACAATGCAGGTGGCTTGGCGTACTCCATTGGACAAGTTAGATGCACTCGAAGACTGCTTGAATGAATGGCTTGCGATGGAAGAGAACCGGTGGTTTCAGCCATCGACATCGATCAGCTTGCAGAATATCTCGTTTCAGCGTCACTTGATTATCACCATTTCCATCCCTCACAACTCGTACGTAGGCTGGATAGCGAGTGTTGGCTCTATCTGAAAAGCGATTCTTTATTTTTTTTTATTAGGGCATGGCAGTAAGTATGGGAACTAGGCTAGTTTCCTTGTATCTCACGTGTTGTGATACAGAGACTGGGGAGCGCAGAATGCACGAAAAACAGCTTTCCATGCGGCTGTCCAGTATTACTGCCGACAACTCGGTATCAGCGCATGCGGATCCCCCATTCCGATCGCCTACCTTGACTCGGATACGCAACAGACGACACCTGTCATTCCCGAAATTGAATATCACAACGCGGAGCACCCGGCGCGCAGTCTAAGAAGCGAAGGATCCACGAAGAATGTCTTGGGTTTTGTACTGCCACAGGAAAGCGGCTCAATGCAACTGCAGGCACGAAAAAGCAAGAGCCGGAAGGCAGTTCTACGGGGAAACGGTGCAGATGCTGGTATTACTGGCCATTGAGCATGGGGGTATGATCCAGATGCCTCGTGGAGTTGGCGAGTATATATGTACGACGAGCTAGCACTATGTATGGCGATGAATATGTAACACGTTGACAATGCACGTAAGGAATGGATAGACAAGCAGCCCGCTTGCACGTGTAGAATGATTACGGAATTGGAGGTCCACGTAGTATAAATACCGGCTGGCTAGTTCACAGTAGGTCACTACCAGTTCAGCACCGGCTGTGGCGACGTCCAGGGCAATGAGCGCTGTAGATCTTCAAGACCTCGAATTTATCTGGTGAGATATTCGATTGTCATTTCATATCCCATCTAATTGCTTCCGTTCAGGCCGTCCCTGGGCCCGACAGACGTGATCGTGACCGGCACATTCGACAAGGTCAGCGACTTGTCTATTTTTTTTTTTTTTCAAACATTCAGTTCCGTAGTGGTCGTCTTCCATTCATTTGGTCAAGGGCGACGGTGGTTTCTCTGGCACTGTCAAAGTGCCATGGGGGCAGAAGATCGCATACAAGTACCTCGTCGACGGGCGATGGCGATGCCGCGACGACAGGCCGCAGGAGAACGACGGGAGCGGGAACATCAACAACGTCCTCCTCACGCCCGAAAAGCCTGTTCTCCCCACACTGACCATCCCTCCCGAGGGTGGGCATGGTGACGTCGAGACGATGGTCACGGCCGTTGAATTTCTTCCTCCGGCTGAGCCTGTCGCAAACAGGGGGTTGCCTCCACTTCCGATTCCGCAGATAAACGTGGATTTCAGTCAGACCCCTATGGTGGGCGAGGCGAAGTTGGTATGCACATCTTCTTCATCGAAGTCCACTCACCCATTCGGCTCAAGGACACTGCAGCAGCCACGGAAGGCCAAATCTCTCCCGCTTCTGCGACCCCTGCCATGTTTGCTCAGGAATCGCCTGACGTTCCCGTAGATAGCACCTCTTTCTCGCTTCCACCCGTCGACGGAAATGGAGTGGCATCCGACCCAGAGGCACCAGTTTCCGGACAGGAGTCTGTGGTCGCACCTCCGGAGTACTCCCCACAAGCTACTAAAGGTGTCACTGAGCTCGCCAATCCCGTCGATGTCCTTTCCTCTGCAGTCGTGGAATCAACCTCGAAACAACCCGAAGTCGCGGTCCTCCAGCAGGCCACGACACTCACTTCCGTTGACCAAGCATCTACTCCATCAACTCAGAAAAAACGCCGGCCCTTCCTCGCAAGAATCAAACATATCTTTGACAAGAACAAGGACAAGGAGAAGAAAGAGAACAAGGAGAAGAAGAAGCACTAAGCGGTTCTTCAGACCACATTGGTGGTATTTTCCTTTTCCTTTCATGCGTGTCTGGCCACTGGATACCTACATGCATAGATGACGACCTGTTATGCTCCCCCTTACGCTGAATAACGCACCCTCCACTATCATCTAGACTTAACTTTATTATACCTGCAAACTATTTGGGCACATGTAGATCGTGTACATGATTGTGCTGTATGGCGCTCGTTCTACATAAATTTCTACTGGTGGATTTCCAAAGTGATTCCTGCCGCATATCTCAAATTGAGTGAATGAGACCTAGCGATGTTGACGACCTACCAGCGGCAATTGTTTCCCCACCTCGCCTCAGTAGAATCCGACCCATGTCCTTGTTTACCGCAAACGGCTCGATCGGAATGGGCCTTGGAGCAACACCTGCCCCATAAATGCTATCCCCTCGTAAAGCGATCTCGATTTCGGCAGACATTCCTTTGGTCAAGACGCTGCGGTCAATGCTTAGCTGAGTTACGCGGACTGTCCAAAAGGAAGAAGTCGCACCGCGGATTCTTCCTGGTCACAGAACCAGTCGATCGATCGATGCTTGTAATCAGTCTTGAGATCGTCGCGGGGACATCTCGGGAGTGGTGAAACAGTTCGACCTGACTCGTTCGTGAGTAATTTCACACTGCAGTGAACATGCGAGAGCTGTCACATACCGAAGTACCGTTGGTAATAGGGAGCTGAACGTCGAAAATGATGATCCGCGCAGTGAAACGAGTTGCGAGGGGGACGAGATCATTGGGTGGGGAAAGAACGCTACCAATGTTCAGGTGAATGGGATCTATGGCGGTCAGATAGAGTGTCACGTTGGATCCCGCGGCGGCCCAAGCTACGCTCCTTTCGTCGAGATCGATGGCTAACGCAGGTTCAGACAACATCCAGGAGTTCTCACATCGCTCTTACATTTGACAACGGCGGTCTCGTCTCCAGGCAGAACACGCAGTCGTTCCCCAACCTGAACGATGCCACCGCATATCCGACCAGATACTCCGATGCCGGAACCTTGTCCTTTGAAGACGTTCGAGATTGGTAATCGCAGGGGTGATTCGATGTCTCGTGCCGGAGGCTCTAGCTTGTCTAGGAAATACTTAGCGAAAAAGAAATAGATCGACAGTGTTGATCAAGTTACCTAAAAGATCGACCAGTGTTGGTCCTCGATACCACTGGGACAATGCAGACGCTTCGGGAGCTTGCTGCTCCACCAGGTTTACACCCAGCATAGCGCCTACAGGTACGAAACTCGTTTTCGAGGACTGAAATCCCGACTGACCAAAGAACGTCCTCAAATGTTCGCATACTTCCTCATACCTAGTCTTGTCCCAATTGACCTGAAATCGGTTCGTCAGTGACGCCCAATATTCGCGTTTCGTTACACAGACTTGATCCAGCTTGTTCACCGCGACGACTACTTGCGACACTCCGAGACTTCGTACGAGGACTAGATGCTCGCGAGTCTGTCCGCCGCGTTCGAAGCCTGCTTCGAATTCCCCCGTCGTAGCATCGACCACGAGGAGTGCACAATCGGCTTGAGATGCCCCTGAAATCATGTTTGGGATGAAGTCCTTGTGTCCCGGAGCATCCAAGATCATTATCTGTCGGTGTGCGGTCGAAAGGGATTGCATCGCGATGTCCATGGTGATTCCCCTGAAGCAAGCGCTCAATCGACAAGCAAGCATCGTCGAGTATAACAAACCGTTCTCTCTCTTCCTTTGTTCCGTCAAGCTCCCAAGCCCAACTGAAGCTACTCTTCCCCGCTCTGTTGCTATCTCTCTCGTTTGCATGGCGTGACTTCTCGTTGACGCGTCCAAGTTCATACAATAGTCGACCCATCAACGTCGATTTCCCCGCATCGACGTGCCCTTTAAGAGCAATGAAATGCACGAGCATCAAACCAGATCCCTCGACTTACCAATAACCACTAAGCTAACTCCCTTCTTTGCGCCTTGTGCAGACGCTTGAAGCTCTCTCCTTGCTTCTTCTAACAACTTCTCTCGGTCCATTGAAATCTTGGGGACAGGCTCGTCCCCTCTAGAAGACTCTTCTTCTCTGGGCTGCAAGTTCGCCGCCGAAAGGTCAAGCATCATATAGTCCAAACCCCCGCTATTCGTCCTGGCAGGTGTCGTCGTTCCCGACTTTCTCGACGACTGCAAACTGGCTCCTGTCTTCTTCGACGATTTAGTGGGCGAACCAACAGGTGACATGGCCCGAGAAAGCGGTGTGTTATAGCCCGAGGTGGACGGTGTCTGTGGTGTCTTCTTTTGAGCAGCAGCCTTTTGGGCCCTTTCGCGCTCCTTTGCAGCTGCAGTGAGGAACATAGAATAAAATCAGCACGAAACATTCCATTGGAAAAACAACAATGATATAAGTGTACATCTATCCATGTCAGCCGAAAAACCAGAGTAAAGTAGAGCGATAAATAAAGAAAGGGGTAGAAAAGGTGAACAATCAAAAGGCATCAATGCCGCTGTGCCAAGGCGGTCCCGCGACGGGCACCGAAGACGATGTCATCAGGACTTGGAACGTCAAATGCGAATGATGTAGACCGGACGCTCAAGTCTGGAGAGGTAGGAGACTTTGCCCGGCTCCGCTTGTGTTGCTCTTGTTCATAACTAATGGTCGACTTGCTTCGAGAGAGGGAAACCGGATGCGTTTCAACAAGGCTCAGCTCTTCTCTCCCGTACCTGTGCATCGTGCTGCCCTTATCGTTGTCTTCGGGGGATGTTAGAGGATCACTGAGAAGCAAAGAAGCGAAGGCCGAGGGTGACGCACGGGAACGGGCAGAGCTTGGAAGGAAGAATGGGGGTGGAGACGGGAGTGAAGCGTCATCATCGGTAACACTAGAATGGGACGGTGATTTGGGCTGTACTTTCTTTGCTTTCAATGCCAACTTCGAAGACCGGATTTCCGCGCCTGGCATCTGAACTAGTGCGACAGTTTCCTGCGTCTGAGCAGTCGAGAGACTCTGAAGCGATTGATATGAAGTTGTTATGGCAGTTGTTGCCGTTGCCCCATTTGCGATAGGAGTGAAAAATTCTGTACGAGGTTTGGGAAGATCCTTCGGAGGGGGAACAGGAACCGACGGAACAGGAACATGAGAATTAGCCTTAGCCTGAGCGAGCTTTGCTAGTTTAGACTGAGGACGTGTTTTCACATCTAGCTCAGTGCGTGCCACAATCAACTCAGCTGGGACAGGGGAGCGGGGTGAAACGGTATATTTCTCAGGTTTAACCGTAGAAACCGAAATATCGGACATGTTATCCGCCTGCTTCCCGACCGTCACCTGCTGATCGTAGGCTTCTAGATCCATGGCAGTCTGTATTGCCTTGCGCACGTGAGAAGACATAGACGAGGGTGTGGTAGAAGGTGATTTTAAAACGGAAGGCAACGACTTGACCGAAGTCGTGGATGTAGGTTTTTCAGAGGTACGAGGTGCCTTGACCGATAGCAAGGACTGTTCAGAGGCCCTCGATGGCAGCGGAGGTCTGATGGTTGTGGCGTGTGAAGCTAGCGAAAGCCGAGATTCGTTGGACGGACGCAGAGCCGGATACGTGAGCACAGAGGTGGTTTCCAAATCTGATGATCGAGAGGTAGATACTGTGCTGGCGCGTGAGCTTGCCAGTTCCGCAAGCTTGGAACGTTTTCGGGGCTGAACACGTTGTGGCTGATCTTTCTCAGGTACCGCGGGCGGCTGATCAGTAGATTTGGATTTGAAGTCTGGGATTTCTTGGATGTTGTCCGATGTTGGCATTGGAATACTAGGTGGGCGCGGAGGTGACTGTAGCGGCTCGGAATGGACTTCTGATTCCGCCGGGGTGTGAAGAGACGGCGCGGAGTCGTAACTCGAGAGCCGTTGGACGGCTGAAGGGGATGGGGAAGGAGGTATCGTGTTCGGATCCATGGGTTGACGTGGATAACCATCACTTGCGCGAGTGCTCGAGCGCTCTGGATATGAGTGAGTAGAATTGCGATATCATTCTACAAACGAACTCACCAATGACCTGGCCGTACGACGAAGTTGTCTCGCTTGAGGACAATGCCCGAGGGTTATTCATTGCCACCAACTGCTGCCTCGATGGCCAATGACGAGATGGTTCAGTGCGCTCGGTAAGTTCCGTTATCGTACTGAGGTGCGAATTTCGATCAGGAGACATCAAGCCTAGCGGAACCTCATCCGGATCGACCTCTTCCTCATAGTCAACGCATTGAGGAGCTGGGTAGTAATCTGGCTGAAGATGGCCTTGTTGTGCTAGGACGATCAAAGGGATACGCGGGCGCTGCAAGTCTCCCGGAACGTATCCAGTTGGACGGACGGGATCTTGCGGGGCTGGTAAATGGAGACGGCGAACAGGGTAAATAATGGTTCCACGATGCAGAGAAGTATGGAGCGACGTAGGCGATAGCGATATGCACCTTGCTGCGGTTCGCCTCCTTTGCGGCGGAAGCGGGACCACCAGTGGGATTTAGAAAGTGCAGGAGCGACATCATGAAGGAGTAACAAAAGCCCAACTACGCTAGCAAGGGGGAAAGATCGATAGCTTACCTTTACGCTCTTTTGCGGCTGCTCTGCGCTCTTGTTCCTCTGTGAATAGTGAGGGGTGGATCAGACGAACAGGAAGAGACGAACCGAAAAGCCAGACGATCGATTGCTCGACATCGAAGTAGGATTGCCAAAGGGTGTCCTTGATGACAGCATCATCCAGTCCGGAGGTAGCTTCGTCGCCGAGTACGGTTCTGATGTGTTCGAATCCAGCCTCCATCTGGGCTGTATGCTATAAATTGAGCGAAAAAAGGGGGCATACGAAGGGGAGTCGCACCATGTTGGTCTTCGGTCATATCTTCAGTGTCATCGTCGAACGCTGCATCGTCCAGCTCGGCTGTTGATGTGATGATAAGACAGAGATAAAGATATTAAGATGAGACAGACCATGAATGTCGAGGTTTCGTACGAGTCTGTGCCGAGACATAATAGATGAGAAGAGGAGGTCTAATACAAATACAGACAAACAGTTCGACTATGTTTAGGACAACTACGAGACGTGTATGTATGCGTTGTCTGATCTCGCCTACTAACTAACTTTACCGCAGGCATTCTCTTCCACCCCGGCGAGATCGTATGACCTCGCAAAGCTTGTGCTCATCGGACGTCTAGGAAAAGACCCAGAACTTCGTACAACCAAGAACGACAAGGAATACGTCTCGTTAGTCCTTTTTTCTTTTCCGCGTTTACCCCCTAACTCTGCCTCAGATACACCGTTGCGACATCCAACTTCCCCCCTCCACCTCCGAGTCCCGATGGTGGTATGTTTGCCTTATAATTGCGCGTAAATTCACCTCTGACGCGCATCTCCCAGCTCGCTTGGAAAATAGTGTCACCTGGCATCATATTGTCTCGTTCAACCCCTCTCAGAATAGCTATCTCAAAACACTGAACAAGGGGTCTCGTGTTTACGTCGAGGCAAACTACGAACTTCGTGACCCCGAGCCGAACACGGATCCGTCTTCTCCTTTCGGGCAACGCCAGATATTTCTCAAGCATGGTACATCAGTCCTCTCTTGTGCTTGACTGTAGCTCACATCGTCTGTAGAGACCATACGGGTACTGACTACACCGTACCAACAAGACTTGGAGACCTCGTCGGACCAAGTGTGACCCTGCCTTGTGTTTATTACTATCCTCCTATTTATCAACTAGTTAATGTTATCCCCTCTCCATCTCGCCTACACATCATGATTTAAATGTCGTGATCATCGAATGGCGTGTGTGGTCGCATCTGCTCCGAAGCCAAATCCGCACCCCAAGCCTTTTCCTGGTGAACGTACCGAACGTCAGACTGGCTGTATGAGCTTACCGCAATGCTGTCTCTGTGTTCTTGATGTGCCAGCATTGGGACCGGCATTTCAGTATGCAGGACCGACGAAGCGATGGAGTGCCTCATGTCCGGCTGAGCCTGCTTTTTGACCAAGTAATCCCGTATGGTCGTTGACATTAGCTGTTGGGATCTCCTGAGTGAGTGACACAAATCGCCACGGGCGAAACACGAACTCTGTGGTCTTCCTGGCTCGAGCCCGAGTAACAGGCTGCTACGGCAATGGGGCAACATGGTGCATTCTATAAACTTGAGTTGATCATGATTGAAGCGTCAAGAGTCGGCCTGCTTACATCCAACCATATCGGAAACGCTGAAGGCCAAATGAGGTGGGGTTGGCGCTTTTTCCAAAGAAGAACACTGACCTCCTCCGCGAACGGCAAAATCACCATCGACTCCCATCTGTTTCGCGGTCTTGCCCATGGCGCTCATGCCCTTTTCCACATAGAAGCTCGAGTGGCTTGTGCGCTTAACGACTGAGATGATGCTTTCGAGACATGCCCAGCTGTCGAGACTGACATCACCCTCTCCAGAAGGGTGGCCCAAGTCTCCTGCGGTGCATGCAAAGAGGGTGTGGCCAGCAATGGTCTGTATTGAGATCACCATGCCTTTGCCTTTTACATGTCGAGAGCTCCCGCGAAAACGCTTGCGAAGGGAGAGCCCGAGCGTGACTGCGTCGGTGGCGGAGAATGTTGAGAAACGATAGGTGCTCTCTTCCTTGAGTGTTTGGTTAGCGATCTCGGCGTCGGAAGGTATCATGGCGTGTATGGATGAGAACATGTTGCGGAGTAAGAAAGGCAAGTTCGAGTTTCAAGTCAAGTTAACCGCTCAATAGCCAAGTATAAGCTACGATTCGCTACACTCCCGACGACGACGAACAACACGTCCCCAGTCACATGATGAAACTCAAGCTATCACGTGTTCATTTTACTACCTCTTCATGCAATTCCTCCACGACATCGGCGGCGACCCTCGCAAACCCTCGCTCTTCGAGCTCATCGCACAGGAACAGCTCAGGGACCTCCTCCAGCCAGCGCTCAAGTATGTTCTAGCAGTAAGTATATCTGCCCTGTTGAGTCACACCCTCGTTCATGATATGTAGGTCTTTGCCCAACAATATCCACGATATCTCATCCAAATCGTGAATCGGCATGAAGAGTTTTATGCAATCATCATGTTATTTGTTGAGCGGCATTACCTCCGCAAGCATAGTGCGTCTTTTGTTCTTTCCGTGCAGCGCCATCCTCAGCCCTTCTAGGCGCGTCCTTTGCGGAGAATTTCTATGGCCTGAAGAGACGTAGGCACCCTTGGATAGCTACAGATAGAGCTTCTGCTGCCGTTCGTGGTATACCTGCCGCAGAAAAGCTTAGGGGCAAGGAAATATGGCAATCGTTGTTCCTCTTGGTTCGCGCATCGGATTCTGTGCTATTCCATTTATATTGACTCCGCGTAGGTCGCCGTTCCGTATATCCGTGCCAAGGCCCAAGACTACTATGAACAGCTGGGTGGAGGCGTTCCCTCGGATATCGAGGATGGCCATCGTACGCTAGGACCTACCGATCGCGTACGCCGTTTCTGTGTCGAAAATGTGGTAATATTCACGGACGTACTAGTCCCTCGTAGGGCGTTGGCGTCGAGCATACAAGACGATTTTCCCCTGGGCGAACACGCTGTTTGAATTATGGCTGCTCGCATGTAATGTGGCATATCTATTTGAACGCACACCCTTCTACCGTCCATGGTTAGCGTGGATAGGTGTTGATTTACGCCGGTTGAGTGCAGACGATTTTGTGAGTGAAGCATCCCAGACCCACCTTTCGATGCTGATTTCCTGCTGGCAGCTTGTGACGAACAACATCAAGGGTGATACCCTTCACGCTCGGCGAGGGATCACGAAACAACTCCGCCACCTCCTTTCAAACACCCCCCAATTGATGCTTGACTCATTAAGATTGCTGTTACCGACAGCTATTTTTTTCATCAAGTTCTTGGAGTGGTGGTATTCCCCGGGGTCCCCGGCACGTTCGTTGTCGACATCACCTCTTGGTCCTCCTATCCCACCTCCTCGGATGTTTCCACCCCACCCTTCTGGAATTCCCGTGGATGGCACGCTGTTTGGGCATTGCCCGTTGTGTCAAAATGCTATAAACAACGCTACTGCTCTGCCGTCTGGTTACGTCTTTTGCTACCGCTGTGCATTCGAACATGTGGAACAGCATGGCAAATGCCCGGTGACGCTATTACCTGCAAAAGTTTGGCAGATGAGGAAAGTGTTGATTTGAGGGACTGCAAAGGGCGGGTCTACAATTTGATTTGGCACGGGGACGTATAGGATGTCATCGATGACCACGTTTGATTAATTTAATCGATTCGTTACTTTGTCGCTAGTAGTAGTGGTGAGAACTGGAATTGCTTCACTTGCCTCGAGGTTGATCTGTTGTGACCATAAACGACGCACGTGCATGACTCTTCAGTGCTAGTCTGCCATCTTTAAGTGTCATTTCTTGTCGAAATGGTTTGAATACTTTTGGGATCCTTCAGTCCTCCGTCTTGATCATCTCTCTGGCATGAAGGTCGGCCCACTCCTGCCTTCCCGCTCATCACTCACCCCTTCTCTCCTCAGTTCGGGAAACAAATCCAGTCTGAGCAGGTCCCGGGATGGTCGTCCCATTATCTCGACTATAAGTTCCTCAAGAAGATCATCTCTTCGCTCGCTGCAAATCGACCCGCCTCCGAGGCTGCGGCCCTCGCACTGGGTATCCGCCCAGCGGATCTCCTGAATCTGGATCCAACAGCCAGCCCCGCCACCGCAATATCTTCCGCGGCAGCGGACGCCACAAGGGACGTCGCTCCCGGTGACTCGGACCAGCTTCCCATTCTCTCCGCGCTCGGCCAGGACAACGACCGTGGCCCTGACTTCCAGGCCCACAAGGCGGCCTTTTTCTTCAAGCTAGAGCGTGAGCTGGAGAAGGCACGTGAATATTTTCTCACTTCGAAACCGATGTCTGGACGTCGCGTCTTTGCAGATCAATACTTTTTATCTTCAAAAGGAAGCAGAGCTAAAGTTACGTCTTGAGACTCTGTTGTCCAAGCGTCGCGCTGCGGCCCTGAGGGGTCTCCCGGACGCATCAGATGGCTCAGCAATGAATCATGTAGAGTGGATTGCTGTCGAAGAGGGATTCCGTCTCCTCGAACGGGATCTAGGCAAACTGCAGGTAATTATTGTCGTGATTCTGTGCTTAGACCGCCTCAAACACATTCTCTTCAGCAATTTATAGAGATCAATGCGACTGGTTTCCGAAAAATCCTCAAAAAATGGGACAAACGCTCACGCTCTTCAACCAAGGAACTTTATCTCTCCCGTCAGGTCGAGGTTCAGCCCGTGTTTAACAGACAGGTGGCTCCTTGTGGCTTTGGTATTGACTGTTTCTAACACATGTAAAAGCTCATCGCAGATTTCTCGGACATCGTGGCCACGAGTCTACTAGATCTGACCGATCTTTCGACTGGCCTCATGTTTGACGGGGCTGCCGCTCAAGATGTCCTGGACCTCCAGCTTAACATCGAGCGGAACATGCACTCTGGGCCTTTCCGCGAGTTTGAACTTGATTTACGAAAGGCGGTGGAAAACTCCGATAAAGCGTCCATCAAAGATCTAGTGCGACACTCCGACGTCTGGGCCTCCCAGGAGGGAGGAAAGGCTAATGTCACCCGGGTACTCTGGAAAGTCGTCGTCGACGCGCCTCCGGAACTCGCAGACCTCATCCTCGTCAGCGTCGAGGTACCCTTTGATTTCAGCTTCATCGACGATATCAACGGACGGACCTGTCTTCATGAGGCTGCCGCTGCGGGAACCTTGCGTCTCGTGGACATGTGTCTCGAGAAAGGGTCGCAAAGAGACAAGTTGGACGCTTACGGGCGGTCGGCGCTGCACTATGCGGCTATGCACGGCCACGCGGCTGTCTGCAAGCGACTGCTGGAGGCCGGTGTTCCGCCGCACGTGCTCGACGTGGACAATTGCAGCCCTCTCTTATATGCCACCATCAGAGGTTTTATCGAGTGTGTGCTGGTCTTGCTATGTGACCAGTGCATTGATCTACCGTCGCCATCTCAAAATTCCAGCTTGGAGCCCCTGTCTCTAGCAAGCCAATATGGGTACGCTAACGTCGTCTCGTTGCTCATAAAGGAGGGCGCAAGATGTGTCCCGAATACCAACGGGGAGTTTCCGATTCATCTCGCGGCCCGTGAAGGGCACGCGGAGGTTTGCAAACTGCTCCTAGATCGAGAAGGGTGGGACTTTCCGGACAAATATCATGAATGGACGCCACTCTTTCACGCCGCTCGTAACGGTCGTATTTCCTGCCTACAGGTTCTGCTCCAAGCAGGAGCTCGCGTCGACCGAATTGACGAGCTCGGCCACCAAGCCATACATTACGCCGCATGGTACGGCCATCGCGCGTGCGTCGACCTGCTTCTCAAAGCAGTGCCCAGAGAACGCCGCACTGTGTTTTCTAATCCCATTCCTGCACTTCCGCGGACTACGAGCGATATGCAGATCGATGATCCTGATTCCATTCCAACGTTATCTCTCCCTCCGCCCATAATGCCACACCGGGTCTATGGTCATAACTATCTCGACAAGAATTATCTGGTGGTCGTCACGATTGGGCCTCCCCCTGTCCTCGATCACAAGAGGTCCGAAAAGGCGATCAGATTCCATCCTCGATTGTCTGATTCGATCTTGGCGCGGAGCATATCGCTACCTTCGCCAAATCGGCTGAAAATGGTCATCACTGCGGGCCCTGGAGTTAATGCAGCCCCTTACACTATAGCACTTCCACAGCATAATCGTTGTGATACATTCATGTTTCAGGCATCGAGCTTAAAAGATCTTACGCTGGAGTTTTCCATATACCCCAACTTCGGTACCAAAACGATCGGCCGTGCTGTCGCTCATCCGTCTATCTTCCGCACGCCTGACGGTAGTTTCACGACCTTGTCCATCTTGGATCATCGTCTGCACAGCATTGGTGAGGTATGCAGCCCGATTGGTGACCCGATCGCGCAAAAGGATGATGAGTATTCACGTGTTTCACATTCAGGTTACCTTTTCGGCGCATGTCATCACCCCATTCCAGGGCATCACGCTGGAAGTCGGAGGATCTGTTGAAACTTATTGGAAGTCCCTGACATTACCACAGGGTGTCCCTTTGCACCCAAGCCCTCAGACAGTACCCCCATGGCGCCAATCTCCCAGGTCGTTGGATTCTACGCACACGTCCCCATCAATCCCATCAGCACCCGCTTCTCCCTCGCACACGGTCACACTGTCATCGTTGTCTGGGAATTACGTTTACGCTGTCGTGCAGGTTACACGAGATCTTCAGCCGGTGGTGTTTGGAGAAAAATTATTGCCGGATTCGTCCTATGAACTGGACGTTGCCGACGTCACTCTGTCTCGATTCGAAGAGCTGGCTAATCAATTCGATAGGGGGGAACAGCTTGCTCGCAGGACAACTTCCATTCAGGATTGGTATAGAGTACTTCCGCGTGTAATGCTGCCGCTATCACGCTTCATACAGGTACGACACATAAACTCTCTCACTCTATATGTACAGAGTGAGGGTCTGATGAGATTAATCTATGATGTCGCAGCTTTTACCGGTCCAACTCGGGTTGACACTCGAAGTAGCGCTCCAATCGCCTAGTACGATTCGCACTAGTAGACGCCACGCCGACCTTAATCTGAGCGTCAATGCGCTATTTCGCACGATCCGACAGACGTCGACTACGCTGGGCGGGGCGTTTGCGCGTCGGCGAATCGCGTTCACATCTTTTTCTCCGCAAGTGTGTGCGGCACTGAACTGGAAGCAGCCGAATTGTAAACCATTTCTCCACCTATTCTTCGCGGATCTCACGTCTTCGCTTCTACTAGATCCGGTCTTCTTTTCATCAAGGTGTGCAGAGGCTAGCAGCGACCCTGGGCTTGGAGACTCGGGAGAGGATCAGCCTCGCCAGCCTTGCTGGAGCGTGGCGGAGGGCGTAGAGTTTGCTAAAGCTAACAATTTATTGGGCGTCTTTTTTGACTCTGAATTAATGGTAATTTGCAATGGTCCCATCATCTCGCCAAGGGCTGACACACGATCTTATGTGCACCATAGCTCCAGGTTCCCTCGTTGATCCAAGGCATCCGCGATGCTGGCCTGTTGGTCGGGATCCACGGAGAGCCGTCGTCGTCGGGTGGCGTCCAGTCTCAGTCGTCGGTGGAGAACGTCGATGCATACATCCACGATGGCTCGGTGGTATACAAGGACCGTTCCCCAAGCGATTAAAAACTACGTTTAGGTTCGGGAGTACTTTTTTGTTCTTTCCATCTACGATCTAGGATACGGTGGTTGAGTGGGCGAGGCTCCCCAGTAATACGCTCGTGGATTTTTGATACATTGCGTGGATATGAATGCGAGAATTACGATGATGAATGAATTGATGTGACAGTCGTGTACGAAAAGTTCCAGAGCTCAAATAGACGCCTTGTAGAGGGCGGCGTAGGAGCCGGCCTTACTTAGCAGTTCTTCGTGGGTGCCAAATTCTGTGATGGTCTGCATGCAGAGGGATTAATGTGAGGAACGAGAGGAGAAGACGAGAACGCACGCCTCTTGCCATCATCGCGATCTTATCGGCACGTCGGGCGGTGGAAAGTCGGTGTGTGATGAATACGACAGTTTTTGTCTTGTTTCCTAATGGGGACGTGGATATGCGACCGATGGTATCAAACATTCTGGATTGGGCATGGGCGTCGAGGGATGATGTCTGCAAAGGGATGTGTGAGGGAACGAATGATGACGACATAACACACACGCTTACGGGTTCATCGAGTAACAAAAGATCAACTTCGGGTCGATCAGCTCGCATGAATGCGCGGGAGACGGCGATTCGCTGCCACTGTCGTAAAAGTGGGTTATTGTGATGAATAGGCGGGGCGCGGCACACACCTCGCCACCAGAGAGACCATGATGTTGCCGTGAGGACATCCCATAGTTGGGAGTGCCTGGGTACGCAGGGGGCATGGCATCGAAGCCTGAATTGTCCAACTTCGTCTTTAAACCATTGGGAAGCGCGTCCACAAAGGTATCCGCCCCACCCAGGTTGATCGCACGGGAAACCGCAGCGTGCGACTGGACCTTCTGAACGTAACCGAATCCCACATTCTCGCGAACAGTGGCGTTGAACTTTGAAAAGTCCTGGAATACTGTGGTGACATGGCGGTGGTAGTCTGCAGGGTCCAGACGACGTATGTCTACGCCATTGATGAGGAGCTCGCCGTCGTCAAAGTCGAGGATGCGAAGAAGGAGCTTGGCGAGGGTGGACTTGCCTAAAGGGGTTGAAGTGTGAAAGTGACCGGTGTGAGCGGAGTGACCGGAACATGCCTGATCCGTTGTACCCGACGATCGCGAGGGATTCACCGGGTGCGAGGGAGAAGGTGACATCTTTGAGGGATGGCTCTTTACTACCCGGGTAGGTGAAAGAGAGGTGCCTGTGACGGTGCACCGTAAACTACCAGAAAAAGAAAGAAAAGAAGAAGAATTGACCTAGCTTCGATTTTCATACCGCATGGCAAACTTGGATAACTGATGACGTCTTCCTCTCTCGGCTCCAGCTCTGGCTGCATCTTCATCGCTGCACAGAATGCACCCATGAGGAAGACGCCCTGATAGGCCATCCGGACGGTCGTTAGCACGTTCCCAAACGTGAACACGAGAGCTTGGATCGAACTCCGGTAGAGCGCCAAGGACCCCAGCGACGCAGACGACGTCTGAAACATGAGTAACAGTGGGACCTGTACCCAACTTGAGCATACCGATGCCATAAATTCTCCGTTCACCGCCCACTCACGTTCTGGAGTGCAAATAAGAGATCAGAGATGTTGATCTGGTTCAGGAGCTGAGACAATGACAGCTGGGTCGAGGATGTCGTCCGTCCGCCATGCATCATCGTCTTCCTGGCGTGGGCCCATGACTGCAGGATCCACGGACCGAGCCCAAAGAGCAGGACCTCTGCGCGGTGGGACTCGTTGTATGCCAGATTGCGTAGACGTTCTTGGCGCTCGGCGGTGCGAGCCTCGTCGGGAGTGTGGAGCACTTCTGGAGAGGACTGGGCAGTGATGAAGCGGTTCAGGAGCAGGGGGAACAAGGCGGATACGAGAGAGAGAAGGAGGGTTCCCAAGTTGGCTGAACCGCCTGTCAGGGACACAAGGATGAGAAGGTGAGAGACGAGTTCGGACAAGAGGGCGAATATCTGTATCAAGTCGAACGGGGAGAGTAGACCGAAGCTGCCCATCCCGTTGAAGGAGCGGACGAAGAGATCGGATTCTTGAAGACAGTCTCGCACGACAGGGTCGGACAGGGTGGGGATGTCGAGACGCAGTCGCTGAGCAATTTGTTGGTATTCGACAAAGAAGCGAGCCGACTCTTGGACGATGTTTTCATTTGAGGTGCTTTGGACGGCCATTATCATTATCAGCGAGCGGACATGAACGTGGACATACGCAAATGAGTCGATGGCTGTTTCGGCGGCGCGTCGACATATTTCGGCGACCAACAGTTTGAGTAAGCGTGACCAGGAAAAGCAGCCGGACGAGACGAGTGTTTGGAGCTGCGGCGGAGATGAATATGGGGCGCTGAGGATGCGGACGGACAGACCTCGTCGACGATCATTGCTTGGGAATAGCCCCTGAATGCGGGAAAGAAGCCACGGACGACGTGGAGAACCATCATGAGGGTGGTCCGAAGGGGGTGCAATGCCCAGAGGGTGCGCATTAGATCTGGAAGGGAGGCACGGGCGATTGTGAGGGCGTGTTTGATGTTGGCTTCGTTGACGGGACGTTGTGCACCGGGCATGAGATAGAGAGCTCTGCGGCGTGGAATGAGACGAGAGGCGAGCCAGGCCTGCTCGAGGGAGGAGGTGCAGTGACACATTGGGGCGATAGCATGGCGTGGTATGTTGGGTATAAGAACCGGCGAGAGAGGTCACAGCTTCACGTCAAGATTCCATTTATGACGGAATTGAGAGCAGTAAAGATCCGAGGTGATCAACTTCTGTGCGGTGCTCGACAGGTTTGGCAGACTCGTCCCGACAGAGACGACGGTGCGGGTTTATGAAACTTTAGCTCATTTAGGACTCAAAGAGACCCGATGCTGTTCCCAGATACCCTCATGCCCGAACCCGCGACAGACATCGAGCTCTTGTCAGACAGCTTGCAACAGCTCGCCACCCACGACGACGCCGAGCTCGATTCTCACAGCGACTCGTCCCCGCAACCTCCTGTACGTCCTCCCTGGCCTCATGTCCGTGAGGGTTACGGCTTTCGCCCGTCTTCCGGAGTATCCACCCCGCTCATTCTCTCCACGGCTGAGAGGCAGAGCCCACTTCCGGACCCGAACGGCCTCGGTTGGCCAGGTACGACGACGTCCCCCACCCACTTTCGTCCCTCGCGCGCTCATTGCTCCCCTCAGCAAAGTCTACCGTCTCTCGCCTCAATGCCACCCCAGCAGAGCGTGCCGCCCGTGAGAAGCGAATGGCCTCTGCCGTCCGCACAATCCTAGAGTGTATCGGAGAAGACCCAGACAGGGAAGGTCTCCTGAGAACACCCGAACGTTACGCGCAAGCTATCATGTGGATGACCCGAGGCTACGAAGAACGCCTGGCAGGTATGCTACTGCTTCCCTTCCAGCCTCTTACGCCCTCTACCACCCTTTCAGACGTCATCAACGATGCCGTATTCCCAGAAGATCACGACGAGATGGTCTTGGTCCGTGACATCGATATCTCTAGTCTGTGTGAACACCATCTAGTTCCGTTCGCAGGCAAAGTAAGTTCCACACCAAGCTCCGTCGTCACCCACCCACGATTCACTTATTTTTAGGTCGCTATTGCTTACATCCCCAATCAACTCGTCTTGGGACTTTCTAAACTTGCTCGCATCGCTGAGACCTTCAGCCGCCGTCTGCAGGTTCAGGAGAGGCTTACAAAACAAATCGCAATTGCTGTTCAAGAGGCGATCAAACCCCGTGGTGTCGCAGTCGTGATGGAAGCCACGTGAGCTTTTTCTTTCCCTTGGCTTCCCCTGCCTTATTCCTCCCAGTCACATGTGCATGACTATGCGTGGCGTACAAAAACCCGGTTCCTCTACCGTAACTTCGTGCATGCTGGGTTGTTTTCGGACAAAGCAAAAAACTCGCGAAGAGTTCCTTACCCTGATAAGAAAGTAGACCAACTTACCCTCACGATTCAACTCGTTTCACCTGATTCAACTCGGAGACTACCTCTCCCCCTAATTATTCGTAATGTATGTAAAATCTCATTTCACATCGATTTAGGGAGCGGGCCAAGTAATGTAGCAATGCATTGTCGATAGATGAAATGAATATGGGATACACCAACGCGGATAATTAATCCTTCCTCGTCGCTCGTGATTTATCCCCAGCCTGGGGGTCAATGGGCAGAGTTCTCTTAGCCAGTCCGTGATGATAACGGTTACGATTAATTCTTGGTCGTTTCGGTGGCTGCGACAGCAGGTCGCCCCCCGGGATATTGTTGCCATCCCCAACATCTTTCTCTCGTTCTAAGTCAAAGCGACTCAGCTCGACTAAGGCTTCGTCAAACGTGATGCGCCACTTACCAGTTGCAGTTCGTTTCCTATTATCACGCTCGTCCTCTTTCGACAGCACATCGGACCGGTAGGATGCCGTTGGCGCCTGGGGAGCCAAGCGGGTGGCCTCCTTTTCGCCTATCCTCGCACGTAAACTGGATCCTGACTCTGGTGTGCCACTAGCCGTCGAACCCGGATATGCGTGTGGGCCGACGTCACGTTGTTGGCCTTTCCAGTCACCACCGCCTCGGCTAGCACCAGGGTCAACCTTGCTTCCGCCCCTGGAAGCATCCGCGGACGACATTGCCCTTGGCGCTGATGGAGTGGTCGGAGGCAAAGTTTTGGGTCCATCAGGTATCCGCTTCTCATTGAGCTGCCAGGTCATGCATCTTATTAATGACATGATGACGTCTTGAACAGACGGCGTCAACATACCTTTTCGACAGCCGGGCGAGAATCTCCTTCAGATAATTGAGGTTCCGCTCGACGTCTTTCGGAATCCCGTGGCCGATCGTGACTCTCCTTGTCCGAGCGGCGGCTACGATCGTCCCTGTGGCTTTCCTTGCGAGAGCTACGCTTTGAGGTACGGTCGGGAACCTGCCAAGCTGTTAGCAAGCAACATTAACCGAAGTAAGGTACTGACATCATCGTCGGTCAAGCGGCGTCTTTTACCGAGAGCATCGTCGCCCATCTCGGCGGTGAGGCGGTGTCGAACCGGGTCGGGTCGAGTGGGAACGCGGGGCTCTGGTGTGCCTGTGGAGGGTGTGGGCGCTAAAACTTGACTTGTTCTGTCTCGGTCCTTGCGCGACTCCCGGTCTCGATCCTTGTCATCACGGCGATGGCGATCCCTATCCCGGTCCCGGTCTCTGTCGCGCTCTCGATCTCTATCACGACGTTCCCTCTCCTTCTCCTTATCCCGGTCTCTGTCGCGTTCCTTATCACGCTCTCTATCACGGTCGCGTTCCCCATGTCTCTCTCGTCCACGATCCCGGTCCCGGTCCCTGTCGCCATCCCTGTCTCGATCATTCTCGCGAGTCGATGTACGGTGATTTGGGAGCCTTTCACCACGAGGACCATGGGCACCGCTTTCTTTACGGGATAGTCGTAAATCTTGTCTTGCTTCTCGGTCTGAGACACCGTGATCACCATCGCCACTTCCACGGTCAGCACGACGTTCACCACTCGCTCGACTCTCCAAGCTAGGATTCCGAGTGATGGGAGACGCGGTACGCCGGCGTGGCAATGGAGACGGAGCTCCAGAACCAGGCTGGCTGCGAGCATCACCCGCTGACCGCCGGTCATCCAACTTCTCTGCTGTACGGTGACCAATCGTTTGTTTTGCCGTTTCGCGGAGTTCTTGTGCCGAGAGTGTCTGACTGGGAGCTGTCGGTGGTGGCATGGCTTCTTCAATCCGTTGTTTAGGAGATAGAGAGACCTCTCGTGGACTAAGTACTGCGATGGTTGCTCGAGGAGGCTTAGGGGCTTCTTTGAAAACGGGAATTGGTGCCCGAATGTCAACAGGCACCGGAGCCAAAGTATTCTGGGCAGGGGCTGTCGGATGTCGCCCTCCAAAGCGCGACGAAGTTGGTTCCTGTTGTAGGTGCATCCTTGCCTCCTTTGGAGTCGCATCAACATCCATCGCGTCTTGTTTTGATCTGTTCTCCCCATCTGGAACCGGTGATTCGCTTCCCTTTTCTGGCCTGACCCGCTTCACTTTCTCAGGTCTGGGAATGCTAATTGCATCGTCATTAGGAACAAAGGATAATAAACATCATTCTATCCTTACCTTTCGATGGCCAATTTTGCCAAGCTTGCCGGCGTAGGAGGCCTGTCATCGTTCAGATGAGGAGCGCTGGCAGATGGTTGAATTCTCGGAACTGCTGGGACGCCTGATGTACTGTTGCTTTCTCTGCGGGTGTCACCATTAAGAGGTTGCGTAGAACGTGGTCTGTCTAATGATTGCGAGGCCGACAGGCTAGGCTTCGGGGACATAGTACCACCATTCAGCTGGAATGGGTTTACATGAAGAAACGGACATAGGGTGAAGTCGACTTGCCTTGGAAGGTGCTGGCCGCGCAACTGACCACTGAGACTCGCGTTTCTTCAAGGCTGCAGAGTAGCTGCAAAAACATCAGGACATACCCCAGAGATGAGAGTAAGCTTGCTTACGCCCTGCTGAGTATCTTGAGATCACCCCGTTCCTCACTTTCAACCAGCTTATCGATCATGTTGTCAATGACAGGTCCATATTCACCAACAGCAGCTAGGGGAAAGACTGGGAGAATTTCCTTCAGCACCATGATAGCATTGTAAACATGCATGAATTCTCCCGTTTCGATGCAGCTACAGAGGCTCTGTGGAAGCTTGTTAACTTTATGGCTACGACGATTGCTGCAACACTTACTCTTCCTAGCTTTCTATGCCACTTGCGCAGAATTTGTTTGAAGCCCATCCACGGCAAGAGGTCTTCTGGTGCAATGTTTGTGGGGTCCTTGTTGGTCCAACGTGGCTGAAACCCCGGAAGGAGCACAGTTCTTCCACCGATCTTCGTACGGTTTTCTTGCGCGAAAAGCTGCTCGTCTTGTGCCCACTTCCAGAGGTCTGTGAGAATCCCCAACAAAAAGCGTCCTGTTACATGATGTTGAATTCACAGCAATATCCAACGGACGAGTCTATCGTACCATAGTTCTTTGCTTCATATTCACTACAAGAAAATATGACAGTTTTGACGTGATCTCCAAGCAGCTGGGTTCCATGTATAATCAGTAGCAGTATTGGATAATAACCCGATACCCACTTTGTCGTAACACATCAATGTGGGGAAGCTAAGTGTTCCCTGAGTGTGTATGACTTTGATAATTTGCGCGCAGTAGTCAGCGTCCATGGGTGATAACAAACAGCGTGGCTGGATGCAGTGTTCAATAATGGCAGATGCCAGAACTGCGTACCGGTTCTCGACTTCGTAGGTTATAAGCCACTTGAAGAGCTAGGGGCGACACAAACTCACCATGAGCAAACCACTGCTGCTTCTCTCGTGCCAAACGCTTCAAAGTGAACACCCTTGAAGCTGTCTGTTCCTTCAACTCTTGGGCTAATGTGTTGACAAATGCGTTACATCGGTCACGTTTTGCTCTATGTGAGCTTGCCGTAAGCCTCTTCGTGCGGTCAGACGAGCGATCGGCGGCAATATACTTGGAATCCTCTTGTCGACTGAGGGTACGTAAAGCAGCTCCCTCTTCATCGTACCTAGCGGCCGGTGGGGAGAGATCATACATCGACAATTGCCAAAACGTTAGGTAAAAACCAGGACTTAATGGGGACCTTCGTTTAACTCAAATCTTTGACTAACTTCGCGAGACTCACCCAATCACGTCAATTGCGCTACTCTTCGCGATCTTTCGTACATCGTCAAAAAGTGCTTCCAGTTCAGGTATCCAGGGACTCTGGAATTTAATGATCGTCATCGCTCCAAACAATTCAACATCATATAATTTACGAACCTCGGATGCGGGGGCGACGGTTTCCACTTCGACTTCCATCGCATTATCCTCGTTTCCTTCTGCCAACGGTGGTTTCTGCTCAGAGTTATCGCGAGGCGTATTGGTGCCACTCGGTGAATCCATGCGCGATGTGGAGGCGGAGGGATCTCGTTTCGCAGATAGGCGAGCCTTCAATCGCTTCTCAGCTTCTTCATTGGCAACACGTTCCTTCTCTTGCATCGACAAAGCCGTTTTCTAGGTCTTGATTAGTAATCTTTGGTAAATTAAGGCTAGCCAAATATTTACCAAGAGGATGCTATTGAGCATCGGGCGAATGATTTGCATACAAATTGGGGCAGATATTCCATACAATTCCCCGAGGTCAGCCAAGGAAGGAAGGATTTTTTTCGCGTAATCCTCAGGGGGAATAATCGCTGGCGAAGTGAGAAGCTCCAGGTACTGCAGCAGTACCCCGTGGGTCTGAATTGAGCAAGCGACTTTGAGACCAAGATGCGAGGACGACATGACGCGCAACCTACGATATCGAACAGACTCGCGAGCGACTTGAGATGGGTGTCGGGGGCTTTGAAGACGCATGACTGACGTTGTTGTGCCACCTGAATAAGGAGGGGCAATGCCAAAGATGTGTCCAATAGAGTTCTGCCCAGTCGGTGAGGACCTTTGAGCACTGCATCCCCAGGGTCCAATCGGGCTCCTCGAGTCGTGGAAGCGATCGCTTCGATGCGCAGAGCTGGACCACCAGCCATCGCAGTAATTTGTGAATCAGACAGGCTCGGAAGAGGCTCAATGCCAGCCATTTTCCAGATGAGCTCACGAAGGACTACTATTTCCGTTGTTTGACCATTGTACAGCTGGTGCACAACGTACTTCAGCAGTGGAGACAAGTCGGCACTGTATCGACGGAAGAGCATGCCAGTGAACGACGCGAGACCTATTGTTGTCAACAATATGTACGAAATAACAAAACCGAACCTACTTTGCAACCAGTCCGAGATGTTCACACCGTCATCCTTGACGCGATTTTTGTATGGATTCGAGAGTGCGTCGAGAATAATGTAGACCAATACATCGAACCCCATGTTGGTCACATATCGAAGCGCCTGGATAACCACCCCTGCCAAATTGTCGTACGCCATAATTTGGTTGACCGCATTAGTGAAAAAGACACAGGGGTTAGAATGGGCCAATTTCGCAACCGTGCCAGATAGAGCATCAATAGTCTGGTGTGATAAGCGTCGCAAAATGCCTTTTGATTCCCGGTCAGCTTGCACTTGACGTATGCGAAGCTCCGGATGTGATCCGTATGTGCTTGTCTTCCATTCCCCATAAAGTTTCCACCGAACCGTTGTTTCATACTGTCGGATAATGTTCCAAATCTCAACAGTGCAAACAGCATTTCCTCGAATGAGAGTTAGGGAAGGTATGAAATATAATCGCAGGAGCTTGAACCAGAACACGCGAACGGGATTCAAAGGTTCTGGTTCTCCAATGGGCTTCTTTGTGATGGGATCAAGGGGGACCTGTAATGAATGTAAATACATCAGCCAATCACGCAAGTTTATGGGATTACCGTAGACAACAATTGGGACCTCCCCAAACGCGTTATTTTCGATACGAATGAAGGATCACGTGATATGTGAAGACCAACAAAGCTCATCATAGGTTCCATGACATCAACCAGATCTTCAAACGTTGTTGACAATGGAACCCTATCCGACCAGTCGGGGAAAAAGAAAACGAACTCTGTCGAAGCTGTGCCAGGAGGAGTCGGGGCAATCGACGTCAACTGTGGTTTCCGGACAGGGGGCAGAAGAACACCGCTTGGCCCATATCGAGCACGAGGCTGGGTGAAACTCGGATTCCTTTCCTTGAGGACAAAAATCGCGTCGTAGAGCGGTGAAATGGAATGCCTGAGAATGCGAAGAACCAAATCTGCGAGCTCAACGTGAGCGTCCACGAACCACGGGAATTTGGTCAAGATTGCAAAAGCGGGACGTAGGGCTCCAACAGAAAGTAAGGCAGTAACAAGCATTGCTTTCTGGTTGGGAAGCTTGTGATCCAGCGGCTTTTGTGTTTCCTCCCCCGGTTCTGAACGAACTTTGGGACTAGAGTTCGTCGATTCTAGAGGAGCCGCCATTGCCAGTTGGCTGACCTTGGCATCCACAATCTTTTGCTGGACCTGGTCCAAGTAATCTTTATGGTACGAATCCATATCTTCATCAGAAGGTGATAGCTGCATGTAGGGAATGAACGAATGTTTCATGACGCAAATAGAATCGACGTACATGGGGATATAACTCCTCGAACGAAACAAACCCTTCAAGTATCAAGATAGCGGCTGTCAGATACAAGCCTTTCGGAAGCGGTTCGCGCACATCAGGGCTCTATGCAGGATTAGAAGAGAAGATATGCTGAAACATATGGCGAACCTGGTAATAAGCGAATTTGAATCCTAGGACTTGTGCGAGCACCTGTGATTCAGAACTTGGCGGAACTGAACTCAACCCTTTGCAGCGGAGAGACTGGGTTTCGGCAATTTCAAGAACCTCGTCAAGTGATTTCCCTCGATATTGGTCGGGATTTGGTGTAGACAACATGGAAAGGTCGAATTGTCCGGACACAGAACGCCTAATGGAACCAGCCCACGGAGAAAATGACAGAAGAGAAAGAAAGAAAGAATAATGGGTAGTGATGTTGACGGTAAAGATATCGAGGATGATGTCAAGGGCGCGATTGGGATCAAGGTCAAAGTACCCAATAAGGCCCATGATTTTATCCCATACTGTTCGGGAGCGGACCTCTATGGAGGCAGCACTCTCAATGGATCTGGCGTCTTGGGGAGAATGCGAAGGACCCAAAGCGCTCATCACGTCCACGCATAACTTGCTATAACCTTCAGATTGCTCGCGAAGAAGATTGAATTTGTTTTGCTTGTAGCTGCAGATAACAGACATAGTCAACTTACAAAGCATATCAAAGATGAGGAACTTACAGGAGACCAGTCCTTGTTCTGATTTCCTTCTTGTCAAACGATAACCTGTCCGATACAAGGCCAATGTTGCCAAGGAGATTCAAGTCAAGACGCTCCCGACATACAGCTACGTCGACGATTCCAGAAAACTAAACGCACTGTGAGTTTAACGTACTGCAAGGACTGAGTGAAACCCACCAGGAGTCTCTTGACAACATCGACGAGAATCTCCTTATCGTCCTCGGCTGTTTGCTTTATTCCCGTTGCTCTATGCAAGTCATTGGCGTCGGTTGTTTGTTCTGGGGCCGCAATGATGGCCTTGGCATCCGCAACAAGCTCATCCAGCTGTGCATCAAGTGACCAGACGATATCAACCAGTAGTTCTCCGAGTACGGCATCACTTTGTATCGGCCTGGACTGCACAGAGGAAGAAGGCAAGGACACCAAGACGGAGCGGACGAAATCGACGAAGCTTTGTGGGGTGAGCAAGCTATGCGTAACCCAAGTCCTCAGAGATGAAAATAAGAGGGTATGATATGCGGTCACGAGTGCCTCGATGCCATTCGAGTCCGTCGGGCCGAGGTGGATGGAAAGGAGGAAATTTCGACTGTAGTTGGGATCATAAGACTGAGACCTGCAGGTAGAACAACATGAAAACACACCAGTCAGTCTCCCCGGTCTTGGACCACTTTTCCAAACAACGGTTAACTTTGTCGGCGACATTCATGACCGTGTTGTTACAGGGTTAAGGACGAGCGCAGTACCACGTCTCACTGCAAGTGTTGACTTGACAGACGCCAACGCGCGAAAAGACGAGCATGTCATTGTTGTCATTTGTTGTCATTTGTTATTCAATGCACCCGTTCAGACGAGTATGATTGAATTGTCTGGTACGCTGGCAAAGGTCATATTTACGGCTCATGAACACAGCCGAATGCACTGGATAGCGATAGCCGCCACAGGCGAGCAGGCCACGTTATCGGAACATAGCCCTGGATACACTCGGTCAAAATGAAACACTCGTGCGTATCATGGAGGCAGGTGACAGCTTTCCGAATTATATTTACCTTCCCCAAATGTGTCCAAGTGTTCACATGTAGCATTTCCCCCGCCTATATAAACACACTCTCCGTGATTACAGGACCATTATTTTCATTCGTTCCCTCCCCATGGCGGACGTTATCACTGACAAGGTAGTGGAGAGCGGGAGCGAGGACTCTGGCTCCCAACGCGAGGAAATCTTCGAACGCCCCCAAGGATGGAGGGGAATCTACTACCATCCCTACTTTCAAGTATCCATGCTTGGATTTGTCTGCTTCATGTGCCCCGGCATGTTCAACGCCCTGGGTGGAATTGGGGGAGGCGGTCAAGTTAGCACACAAGCACAAGCCAATGCGGGTACGGCCACCTATGCTACTTTCGCATTTTTCGCCTTCTTTTCTGGGTCTGCCCTATTTTTCCTGTGACTGGGTCATAGCTGATTTCTTGCAGAACAATCAACAATGTACTGGGTCCTCGGCTAACACTCTTCCTCGGAACACTGGGTTACTCCCTCTACATCGCTTCATTTTTGTACGCCCGTTACATACAATCCCAACCGTTACCAGCGTTCATCCATTTATCCTTTATAACAGGGCAGATAACATTCATCCCAGCGCATACGATTTTGTTGTCGCCGCGGGTGCCATCCTTGGAATGTGTGCAGGCATGCTGTGGACCGCACAAGGTTGTATGATGATGGCCTATCCCACAGAGACACAGAAGGGCCTTTTCATCGGCATTTTCTGGGCAATCTTCAACCTGGGCGCTGTTATTGGTTCTGCCGTTGCACTCGGGACCAATTTCAACAATAAAGTACGTATGTCACCCAATTCTAGTTAAATTTGATTACTCAATACTTCAGTAGGGCAATTCAGGTGAGTTCTGTGCTCGAATTCCTTGGTAATTGGTCTCAACTAGTTTGAAAAGTGGGAAATGGAACCTACGTGAGTAGTCATGCTTCCTATGCAAGCTTCGTATTGAAATCAATGCGCTGCTAGATCGGTTTCTTGATCCTCACACTCATCGGAGTGTGCTTGGCTCCACTAATGGCTGATCCCAGGAAAATCATCCGGACGGACGGGACTAAGGTTGTCCTTTCCCGCCATCCATCTTGGAAGACAGAGTTTTACAGCCTCTACGTCGCCCTGAGGACGGATCCGACGGTCATCTTGCTGTTCCCTATGTTCGTCGCCAGCAACTATTTCTACACTTGGCGTGAGTGTCCTGTTCTCAACATTGCGCTTGCTGGGATGAATCTAACCATACTTAAATAACCAGAGCAAAACGATTTCAATGCCGCACTCTTTAACATTCGCACACGTAGCCTCAACGCATTCCTGTACTGGGCAGCACAGATAGTGGGGTCCGTATTCCTCGGATACGGTGTCCTCGATCGGTCACAATTCAGGCGTCGAACACGTGCTTTTGCTGGCTGGGTCATCGTGACCGCAATGGTATTCATTGTCCACATATGGGCTTATATGTACCAAAAGTGAGTCGTTTCGATCAATCCCAAAGCACATCCGAGTTCAAGGAGGTCACAGGGACTATACGCGAGCATCCGTACTTTCGATTGCGAAGATAGATTTCATTAGCTCTGCATATCCAGCACACGGCTGGTTGTACATTTTCTGTGGCTTACTGGATGCCATGTGGCAGACATTCGTATATTGGTTATTGGGTGCGATGTCAAACGATCTGGCTAAGCTTGCCGTGTTCACTGGGTTCTGTAAGTCATATCACCTTGCTGTTGCTTTGGCTGGAGTTCAACTTTCACAGACAAAGGTTTGCAATCGGCCGCTGCTGCTGGTGCATGGCATGCAGATGCTGTTAATTCATCGTAAGTTCTTTTCGCCCTCGGTGGTCTAGAAAACATAGACATTCTGCCCTCTATCCCAACAGCTACATGAGCATATTCATTTCTACATGGGTCCTATGCGCTGCTGGAAGCGTTTTCTCACTTCCGATGATCCACTATCGTATCAAGGACCATACCGACCAGGACGACCTTGAATAGTTCGTATTTCCCATCTCGTTCGGTTGACTTGATTTAATAGTTTGATCCTTCTAGCGAAGCCAAGACGCAATCAGCCTAGCCATCTAACAAATTAATAACGCCCGAAATCGTTTTTGGAAGATCATGATGATAAATATACGCTGCGTCAGTTGATTAAGATGTTGGTGTGAAATTGGGGTGCCACAGTGGCTCAGTCGAGGTACCAGCGTCGAGGTCATTTTCCAAGCGTACATCGGACCTTACTGACAGGTGTCACCTTTCTTCGAATGGGTCCCAGAACAACAGTCTCAGTTATAGACGAGGAACTTGCTCGTCTAGCAAACTGAACCGAACGCGGGATACATATAACACTTCCCAATCACCTTCGACCCTACAACGGACATCGAGTGAGTTCGCCAATCATTACGGAGAGACGTGTTGACAACGGATAAAAACTACAGCCTGTGAGTAAATTGTGCGATCTTCCCAGAGTCCCCGTCGCCTTCGCAAAAAATATGCATTCCTGAGTCTAGATGTGGCCGACGGATCAAGTTAAAGTTGGATCCGTAGCCAAAGTAGTGACTACCCGATTGATCAATTTATGGGTCGCTCTGACCAGACAACGGAAGGTCTAGTCCATCGCCTGACACTTTCCTGCCCAGATCCTCGACAGCTCGTTGGATAACGGCCGTAATCTCACTCCGAACCTTGTCCATATGCGCATGTCTATCGGCATCCTTGGGCTCCAGCACTGCATTTCCACCAGCTTGCACGATCGCGTTTTCCATCCACCCTCCAATCTGTATAGGACTGCTCGGCCCTGACCCACCAAATGGCCTAGCAGGCGGTAAAGGCGACCGCTCCCGCCTGTGTAGGCCATTCAATGCATCAATTATCTTGTCTGGTGGTATCGGATCACCGAACACAACACCAAGTCGAACACCCATCCGCGGGAGGAACTTGTACGGGACCGGGCGATGCTCCGGCATTAGCTTGTCAAAACCTGTGCATGCATGCATGCATAATTGATATGGAACAACGCCAGCATCAAATATTCGTACCGGTTAACCACATGGGTATTATGAGGGGTGGGACCTTGCACTCCATAATCATTCGACCACTGATGACGTATCACATTACGGTGAGAAGTATCCGGGCCGCGTGAGGCAGAGAACACGCACATTCCCCATCTGAATCGCGATAAATGCGCGATACCATCGATCTGTGGATATGCTGGAGGCTGCTGTACCTTGCCCTCGCTGAACATGTGCAACTGAAAAAAAAAAGGTTCGGAATGATACGAGCAGCAGGGGCAATCACGGCGACTAGACACATACCCAGTGACCGCGGTTCAGCTTCTCAATAGCCTCATCGAGTGCGGGCTGCCAGATGCCGTTTCCCCGAAACGTTTCTATTACCTGGCCGCTACGAAAAAAAGCCGAGAAAAGACTTTCTGACCAAAGTGGAAGGGGTCAGGAATATAGGAAGCAGAAGAGACATAATCTCCGCTTCACTCACGGATTTGTAAACATGATATCTGAGGCACCCAAAACCCATCGTAAAGTACGTGCGTTTGTGAGGTGTTCGACGGGGAGGATGCCCCAAATCAAAGGATCGTCAAGGCTAAGTAAAAAGGTCAGAAACTGAGCGTCGGCTAAAAAAAAGGTCAAGAACCGACGTAGACAGATGATTGGAAACCGTTATCAAACCGTGTTTGCGTTCGCTGCTGAGTGCATCTAGTAAGACGGGTAAATTGTTGACGGTGATGGGGCAGAGACCGCAGCTGAGGAACGCCTTGCAGGCGAGTCCCACTGCAGTGGACACCAACTGAGACATCAATGAAAGAGAATGACTAAAGGGTGTTACGTCGGATGTCGCGTATTACGTCAATTTGCTGACTTGCCGCCCCACTCCCTTCCTCCTCCTCGTTCTCCTCCTCACGACGGTGCTACGTCAGGTTTCTGTTCGCGTGCTTCGCGCCGCCTCGCCCTTAGCGGACCTATGCTTTTCGCATTCTTCATATGCTCCCTTTCTTCCTTCTTACTGCTCTGTCTATTTTCCCCAGCGGTGAGAAGGTCGATCATGGAGGGAAGTGACTCGCTCGATATGCACGAGGCTGGCCTTACATTGGTTGCATCACGTATGTCACATCCCCTTTCATTTACATTCACTGCCCCTCACCAGTTACTATAGGTAATCCGGTCAGAGAGACAGGGCCGCCTGCGTGCATGGCAAAGCTTATCATGCTCAGACACAAGGTGAACCCCACATCGACCTTTGATTGTCTTGCACCGACATACCTTTTTTTTTCTTTCCAGATGCAGACCACCGCGCGTCGGCGTAAAAGTCCTATGTCCGCACGTCAATCACGAAACTTTGCACTCGTTCAACCTGCGCGTCCTCGTGCCACTTGGGTTCGCTTTGGCAGACCCTCGATGGGCAAACAACATCATTAACGAACCGCGAATATTAGAAATTCATCTTCCAACTATATTAGCACGCTCGGGCTATTTATCACGACGATACCCTTCTTTTTCATAGACTGTCTCTTTCCCCCAGTGCGCGTTTTGTGCATCTTGTTAGCAACTAATTGTTACTCTCACATTTCTCTGATTTCTTTCGGTTGCATGTTGCTTTGGAAACGCGTTGGTTGGATTACATCGAACAGTATGAGTATAGAAGTACACTAAAAATAAACAAGCGAAGGTCACGAAGATAAATTTAAAACATCGTCTATGCAAATCTGCCGCTCCTCTTGGACACCGTAGATAATAGACTTAAGCTCTTGGTGATCTTGGGTGCCCCGCTCGTCTCCGCTGGATTTGATGACCTCACTGGCCTTAATGACCCACCACCAGCTTTGGCTTTCGTATGGGCGGTGACGGCAGCACTGTTACCAGATCGTCCTGTGCCCTGAGGTTGGCGTCCCTGATCTTTTGCCCAAACCTTCAGCTTCTTGCGTTCTTGTGCGCTCTCTGCGTATCGGCTGGACCGCTTAAATGTAGTCATGAGCACATGCCGGATGTCTTGAAAAGCGAACAAACCTCTACGTCAAAGTCCATCTGACCAGCATTCGAGTGACGAGCTGTGGGTTTGCTTTGTCGATGCCCTACCACCTTGACGCGGACTGCGCTATCAAATTCATTCATCATCGACTGGTCGACCCAGCTTGTATCCTCGGGGTCTAATGCCTCTACCTCCTATAGTGTCGATTCAGAGGGATGCCCAAGGAGCATGCAATTTGTACCCACAATGTTATTTTGCGCCATCTCGCGCGCTCGCTGCCGAATTTCGTCCACAGTGACGGTTTCTGGCTGCTCATGATCTTCGTCTTGACCATCGTCATCAACTGCGGGCATTGAAGCGTCTTCACGCAGATGCGCAAAATCGTCGTCTTCGTCCATGAGATCTTGGTGGTATGTATCATAGAATGCCCTCGTCTCTTCATTTTGACCTAGAGATCCATGAGTTACATATCATATCCCTGCACAGTTTACTGACCTAAGGCTTCCAAACTATCACCTTCAATCTTTCGTTTCTTGTACATTCGCTGGCGAATACGACGCGCTTCGTCATCGTCCTCTCCGTCGCTGTCGTCTTCAAAGCCAACCCCTCGGTCACGGCGCTTCATCCGGAATTTGCCCTCAATGGCATCTTGATGAAGTTTCTGAAGTCGTTCGTCGTCTTCTTCTTCGTGCTCCCTAGCAGCCAGACATGATTATTAAACAGGAAGGGCTGGTAATGTCCATCTCTCACCTGAATTTCTCCTGAACAAGGTCTGCACCCTCGGTTTCGGCGTCCATGGCCACGTCGTTCAAAAGCCCTTCGACGACCTTATCTTGCTCATCGTCATCCCCTTCATCATCGTCATCACCCTTCTTTGGGCCCCCGAAGCCAAACATATCGTCCTCATCGGATTCCTCGGCCTCAGCCACCACGAATTCCGACTTTTTAGGTCTCTCTTTATGTGCATTCGACAGTGGTTTAGGGACTTTACCGAGAAGGCTGAATGCGTTCAACTTGGCTCCTGAATTGCCGCTCTGCCCAAGTGTTCTTTCTACTAATGGCGAAAGACTACGTTTGCGCAATCGCCTCAGCGGCTGTGGCTCCGGAGACACCTCCTGGGTAGCGGTTAGTGATAGCGTGCGGAGAGGAGGGCGGACGCTGAGTTGTAGTGTTTGTGTAAGGTGGACCTGAGTTCCGGTGAACTTGGAGGCTTGAGAAGGAGTCATGCGGTACATTTGGGGGCTGGAGCCTTCAGGTCGAGTTTGTGTGAGAAAGCTGAGGAGGAGGATTAGCTGAGGAAACGCTCAGATGAACTACCCGTACCCATAGTCATTAACATAGAGCGTTTCCTTCGGCTTATCGTTTCGTTGGACCGCGGCAGCGACAACATATTCTTGCTCCTTCTCAAATATTACTTCAGCCTTGTGTGCGAGAGTCCCGCTAACCTCAAGGGCAGGTTTCAGTCCGACATCAAGCGTTAATGACAGCCCGTCGCTGTCTGTTCCATCGACTGGTTTCTTCAGGACCTGATCGTCAGCCTGCGGTAGGGCATGGGTCAGTGAAATGTTACAGTTGTCGAAGAAAGGAATAACCAACAGAGAAAAGCTGGGAGAATCCACCACTTTGCAGAGGATTGATAGGAGCCAAGGAAGGTTCAAGGTTGGCTTGGCTGTGAAGTCTTTCCAGGAAAGAAGGTTGTAACGGTTTGAAGCCAGATGGATTGTTTTCATCGTTCTCCGAGTCCAAGGAAAGTCGATTTATCCGGCTAGCATGTTCACTTCGTAAAGTTGGTGGTGACCCAAGGCTGAGTGTGGAAGCAGACGCGCGGGGCGGTGATATTGTTGCGCTGCGGAGAAGACGCTCAGTGAATGGTGAGTTTGAAGAAGGGGACAGGAAAGGGTCGTCTTCATCTTTCGAGATGTCCTTCAGTGGCGATCTGGCATCCCCACTTGGTGAACACGCGGTACCCGACAGTGATCCTAGCATCGGGCCGAACTCTCGTTCTGGTGACCCCGGCTCATGACGCACAACAGCTTTATTCTCCTTGTCCTCGCTGCGATCATACATCAGTTTTGAAACGTTCTCCTTGTCGTTTTCATCCTCAGTCTGAGACTCCATTGAAGTGGAATCCCTCGGAACGCTCGACGAGTCATGATGAACCGGCAGCTCCTTTTCATCGTCGGATCCCACGACAAGACGAGAATGTCGCTGGCCAACTTTGTTACGCTTGGATGGAGCGACGACTTCGTCATCGTCGTCATCATTGACTGACGGCTGAGGAATCTGCGAAACCTCCGTAGTGTCTTCCGGCTCACTCTCTTGTCCGTCTTCGTCCATGGGCTCAGGGCTTGCAGAGCCTCGCAGATCTGGGGCATAGTCTTCGTCGCTCTCGTCAACACTTGTTTGATCATCCATTGTATCCTTATCTTCCACGACCTTCAGTCCTTGTTCGGCATACGTTTCCAGCCTTTGAGAAAGCGAAGTCTGTGGTTCGTTGGCAATATCCCGCGATAGCTTTCCACCTCGTTTGACCCACTCCTCCTCGTGCCGTTTAATGGACCCCAACTGCTCTTTGGTGTGTTGCATAAGCATCATCTGATCCAGCTGCTTTTTGCTAAGCTGACCCTTGACCGCATTCCTCGTGCGTGCGAAAGATGGCTTGGCAAGCTCCTGCAAGTCCTGTCTCGAGAGCTTGCGAGGGGAAACGGTAACAGGGTGAACACTAGGATGTTTGATTCTTCGTAACAAGGACATATCCTTAACTGGACTGCCATTTGCTTTGTCCAGTTTTCGATGAGCAGCTTCTTCACGAGCAACGGTATGCATATCATCCTTGACGACCAGCAGATCGCCGTCGTCACTGTCATTATCAGGAGACATGCTGATATTGGTACGTTGCAGAACAGTTTGTTTGATTTCATGCAGCCGGTCCCGCTTCGACCTAGCCTGAAGGAGCTCAGACACTGATGACATGTCGTCATCGGAATCGATTGCGGTAGGAAGGTGAGCCTTGGTCTTCTCGCGTGGAGACGACCGCTTGTTCGTTCCTGCGTAGACAGGCGCTCCCAAGAGTCCCGTAGGTTCGCCAAACATAGTGTTTGAAGGCAGCAATTGTGTTGCCTTGTCATTCGGAGATGAGAATCTCTCTATGGGGTCCGATGGCAACTCTGCACCAGAAGTTGGGGTTATAACGTTATCCTTGCTAGCAGGACGTGAGCACGAGCACCAGTATAGTGTGAAGGTTACTAAACATACACCAGACCAGCGAACAATGTAGCCTTCGAGTATTTTTGTTTCTGCGTACGCGTGACCTGCACTGGGCGATCGGCCGCAATCCTAGACGATTCGCAAGCGGCCTCGCGTCGCTCCGTTTTTGTTGGTGCCTGAGAAGACAGGATTTGGGACTGAGCGAATCAAAAGTGGGCATGTGCAGAAAGGCGTACCTTTGTCCTGGAGCGCCGGAGGGCTTCGCTTCGTGCGGTTTTCCTTGACTTGAGTGGAAGCTCAGCAACGGGTAGTTGTTCACCATCAAATACGATGGGCAACACATCGCGGGCAGGTGCTTTTCCCTTTGACTTGCCACTCGACATGTGGATATCACCAGAAGTAGGTGGCGTTGGGGATGAGCGCGTGTGCGGTGTTGTGATGACGTGTCTAGTAGGCGAGAGAGAAAACGAGCTGCTCTGTCCTTCCGCTTCTGAATCAGAGAGAACGGGGTTTCTGGCGCTCCTTGCACGGCGTTGGACGAGAGGGGTGTCGGGTGGGTCGTGTTTGGGTGATGTGGTCGGAGCCGAAGACAATGGTGCTTGAGGAGAAAGTACAGTGCCCATGGAGACGCTTTCAACGTGCTTTGCTTGCGACGAACGAGGGGACGTGGACGACTGAGCGTCATTGGTGTCGAATTGTCTGTCCAGTTCTTTCAGCCGCTGTCTGAAAGCGAACTGAAATGGGGTGCGCTCGCTGTCGGATGGATCGAGGTCGTCGTCATGGTCGTGTTCGGGATTGCCGTCGACGACGTCGAGCATAGTTGTGGGAAGTTCTAGCGTGTTGTTGGCCGGATCGCGCCAGTACAATATCCGCGTGACATGGCACAAACGTGACTACACGCGTTTATGGAAATCACCGTGTTTCGGCGCGTCGCGTGGGAACGCCCAAACACAGGGGCTAACCAAAACAGGAAGTGTTGTACAGTTCATCAGCCACATCCCGGCAAACCCCGACTGAGGTGATCATCCGTTCTCCTCCTCCTCTTCGTCGTTGTCGTCGTCAAGATGAGGTACGTTCGCCGTCGTAGACTCCTTCGCGGTCACCGTCGTTGACGTCGCGCTCGTCTCGTAGTCACCGCAAGGTCCGCATTCACCCGATCTGCCCGTCTTCCTTCCTCACCATCTCACACAGTATGAAGCACCCCGCCACGGCTCACTCGGTTTCCTTCCCCGCAAACGTGCCGCGCGCCACCGCGGAAAAGTCAAGTCCTTCCCCAGAGTTTGTCCTGCCCTCCCTTTGTTCTTCATCCACTCAATATTCGTCCCAGGATGACCCCAAGAAGCCCGTCCACCTAACTGCCTTCATGGGCTACAAGGCCGGCATGACCCACGTCGTTCGTGACCTCGATCGCCAGGGTTCCAGTAAGTCTCATCTATTGGCTGGACTCCTCTCTCTTTACGCTCTTTGCAGAGATGCACAAGCGCGAGATCGTCGAGGCCGTCACCATCATCGAGACACCACCATTGATCGTCGTTGGTGTCGTCGGCTACGTCGAGACCCCTCGTGGCCTTCGCACTCTTACCACCGTCTGGGCCTCCCATCTCTCAGACGAAGTCAAGCGTCGCTTCTACAAGAACTGGTACCGTTCCAAGAAGAAGGCATTCACTCGCTACGCGAAAAAGCACGCAGAGGATGGTGGCAAGTCCACTGATCGCGAGCTCGAACGCATCCGCAAGTACTGCACCGTCGTTCGCGTCCTTGCACACACCCAAATTCGCAAGACGGGTCTCAGTCAAAAGAAGGCTCACCTCATGGAAATCCAGGTCAACGGTGGCTCCGTCGCGGACAAAGTCGAGTTTGCCCGTGGCTTGTTCGAGAAGCCCGTCGACATCAACACCGTGTTCGAGCAAGACGAAGTCATTGATGTCATCGCTGTTACCAAGGGTCACGGTTTCGAGGGTGTCACCCACCGTTGGGGCACCAAGAAACTTCCCCGCAAGACTCACAAGGGTCTTCGCAAAGTCGCCTGTATTGGTGCATGGCATCCTTCCAAAGTCATGTTCTCTGTTGCCCGCGCGGGTCAAAGTGCGTAGATGCAACACTTGGAAAGAATCGATCCTGACTGGTCATCTCCGTAGACGGTTACCACCACCGCACCGAACTCAACAAAAAGATCTACCGCATTGGCCTTGGCTCCGATCCATCCAGTGCCTCGACCGAGTCGGATATCACGAAAAAGCCTATTACGCCAATGGGTGGCTTCCCCCATTATGGTATAGTCAAGAACGAGTTCATGATGCTCAAGGGTTCGGTCCCTGGTACCAAGAAGCGTGTCATCACATTGCGGAAATCACTGATGACCCACACTTCACGCCGGGACCTCGAGAAGATCGACCTCAAGTTCATCGACACCTCGTCCAAGTTCGGTGTAAGTGACCAAATTTCCTCTGTTGTGATACTCTTTCCTGAGCTGATCTGTCGTGCAGCACGGTGCCTTCCAAACTTTCGAGGAAAAGTACACGTTCTTGGGAACGCTCAAGGCCAGGGATTGATTGCATACTTCACGTACTACATAGGCATCATGTTCCTTTATACACCATTATCCATCTATGAAACATGTTGTGGTGAACGAAAATTTGTGTGGCTGTTACGTTGACGGGACTACTCTCGCTACGACCATCCGCGCCAGTCTCGGTATGCTAACCACGAAAAATTTGATGATCCAGGCTCACATACATTTCAAAGGATGACTGCACTGGGCACTTATGCTCACATGGTCCACGTCGGCCCTCACATTGTCCTCCCGGCTTTCGTGCAATCAAGCTCTTTTCGTCAGAGCCCGTTTGGCAGCCGTGGCCAGCAGATCATTCACTACACCTCACTGTCCTCAAAGTGTGCTAAAAGAACGAAGGTCCGACGTGTCCGCGACGAGCAGCTGCCTTCGCTCTCGCTCTGCTGTTTTCGCCAATGGAACGCCACGGTTGGGCCGCTTACCCGTTCTCTCTGGCATGCCAGTGGATCGAGGCGTTGCCCTTCATCTCGTCGACACCGATTTGCCCTCAGATGCCCCAGACCGACAACGCGTGTCCGGCCACGTAGCCCTCGGCCAAACATGGACTGCTCGGCGACGTCGTACGCTTCTATGGCTCATGCTCACGCCCGAGTCTGCCGAACGGGCATGGGCAGCCTACCAAGAGCTACTTTTGCATCGAGCCAGGATACCACATCATTCCCTCCACAGGTTAGCGCGCCTCCTTGCGTCAATCAAACCCCGGACCCGCACCGTCCATCTCCAACTCCTCTCCGTTCTCAAAACACTGCAAAGAGACCGTGGTCGGCTTCGCTTGTGGGAGTGGAACACGCTCATAGACAGCGCTGGAAAACAGTGGCACAAAACGAGACTGGAAGACTACGAAAACGCCCTCGACATCTTTAACAAGAAAGGAGTCCTACCCGTCGCGCATACCAAAGAAGCTGTGGATCTAGTGGCCAATTCGTGTGCGCCGCGACAGGATCCAGACATCTGGACGTACAATATCCTTCTTTCTATCGCCTCTCGCTCCAACTTGCCACCCGCCGTCCGTCACGCATCATCCTCCCTTCTCACATCGGGTATTTCACCGAATCGATACACCCATCTATGCCTCTTTCGCTACTTCACCGTCCGGAATGACCTGCGCAGCCTTCGCTCCACCTTGGACAAGATGAAACAACAAGGCCTAGAGCTCGGCTTGGACGGAATAAACGCATGTCTCTGGGCGTACGCGCGAAACCGGCGTTTGGAGGTTGCCCTGGCCATATATCGCGTTCTCCGCAGGAATGTCGAGCCTACGCCTTGCCCAGCCGACGACGAGGACGCGCGGTACGTTTATAACGCTGTCGGACTCGACATACCAGATGGCCTCACGCCCGACGCGATCACCTACACGATGATGATTCAGTCCCTCGCTTACCACGGGGACCTAAAGAATGCGCTTAGCGTCTTTGTCGACATGCTGTCCACCTCCGATCGCGAGGCGGACGGGGCATGCTACAAACCCTCAATGGCGGCCTTTAGGGGACTCTTCCACGGGTTTGCTCGTCACGGGCAGGTCGCGGAGCATCGTCCAACGGAGGCAAAGGCAGAGCACGTTGCCGCCCTTTTCTCGTCTGTACAAGGCAGCTGGGATCTGGATCCTCTGGAGAAAGTGTTTGCTGCGTTCATGCAGCTTCCGAGCTGCCCAAAGCCAACACGCAGAATCGTCTACTGGATTCTCGTTGCGTTCGATAAAACGAGCGGGAGAGATACCGCCAAGCTGTGCGAGGTATGGGAAGCGTTAGAAACCAAGTACGGCGGCGGTTGGGGCGGGCGTTTGGAAGATATCAGGCTGTCCATCTTTGGTCTGGCAGGAGATTCAGCCAAGACACGCGACCACTGACGCTCTGCACTCTTGGCCATGTTTTGCTACGTATGTTTATATATATTCCAGAGTTGTAATACAATACAAGCGTTCCGAGGTGGTGATATAGTTCAAGTGATCAGTCAATGTCCTCGTCACCGTTGTCTTTCCTCCATTGAACGAACTCGTCCCACCCGACGACGCACTTGCTGCTCTGATACCTTCGAAGGCGGACACTGCGCCGTATCTCCTCCGTGATAGTCCCGTTCCAGTCCGCCTTCCGAATAGCGCTGTCAATCGCCTCGATCTTGTCCCACCCTTGCTCCACCATCACGTCCGGCAGATATGTCGCCGACAGGGTGTGCCTAGAACTAAACCGCCGAGGCAAGAATGCAGAGGAGGAGAACGGGGAAGGAGAGGCAGACGAATCCGCATCCGTATGCTGGTATATGGTCGGGTTTGGGAAAGTGACTTGGATCCCGTGCACGCCAACCGTCCAGTCGAGATATGACGACGCGTCCTCGAAATCGGTCAACAGCGAGATGCTGGCATCGGCAAGAAACGAATACCAAGGGGGCAGATAGGACGAGAAGTTATGGGTCAGTCAGAACGCACGTCCCCCGGGGCCAACGAACGAACGATGGACCCCTGCAAAGGGACGGGGACGCACCCGCACTCGAGCGAGGGGAGTTCCTTGGCTTGGATTCTTCTGAAACGCGAGTCCTTGAAAGCGCTGATGAGAGCGTACTCGGCAATGCCGTCAATTATGGACATGGGCTCAAAGTTGCCGATGCAGCCCCTCAGTCGGGGTGCACGTCCTGGGCGGGAAGACCTGGTGTTCCAGGTGACGAAGAGGGGGCTGTTAGGATGGCGATCAGCTGTCGTGGGGCCGTGCGGGGGTGAACACGCACTACATGTGGTCGGAGAAAGTAGGTTGGATAGGTGTGCTGCCTGTGAGCTCACAGTAGAGGGTATCAAAGGCATGCAAGCAGTGGTGTGGGGTGCAGGCATTGTCGTCCTCGACTAGTTTCAGACTCCCCGCAGGGTCGACGGGGAGGAGGGACATGGCTGTCAAGGTACAAGAGCCGCTTATCACAAACGACAACGCCTTCCTATCTAGGCATCCTCACGGCCGGTAGAGTATTGAAGTGCGATTGCCGGTCCTTGGGCGACATGACTATGAACACATGGTTAATCTGTGTCTAACGTAGAATATATGGTATAAAGAGATAACTCAAAGGTGAATAAGGGTAGAAAGGCGAAAAGAAAGGGAAGATATGGGCTTGGTGGGTGACACGCTGTCAGAGTGAGCCTAGAAATCATAGGGGCAGTGCATAAGATCTCATAGCAAGATGTGGAGGGCGAAAGGGGTCAGGAAATGCAGTAGATAGCGGGACCATGCCAAAACAAACATGAGATCGAATGACTCAAAACTCTCTCTCACGAAGAGCAACAACTCCAGCCCGACGAAGAGCGCGCCTTCTCGAGTGCCTCTTCTTCTTCTGCCTGGGCTGCCCATGTGGGCGTCGTGCTCGCCGACGCAAGAAGCACGCTATCGCGCTTTCGGAGTTCATTCTCCCGTTCGATGACGTCCTTTCTCGAGATTATCGCTCCAATAAGTGAGCCAAACAGAGATTGGATGCCTATCACGAAAATGAAAATCAGAATCGACAGGAAAGTGTAGCAACTCACCGAGATCGTCCTTGGCAGAAACCTCGAAGAGTTCCATACCATGGTGCAGGCCCCACTGCTGACTGTCCTCCACCTCCTCTTCGTCCAAACTGTTGCTACTCGTCTCTCCATTTTCGTTCCAGCCTCCCGAATAGTGTCCAAAATTGGAACCAAATCTTGATTGTGTGGAACGAGAAGATTCTGCAATCTTCGATATGTTTAAATTTGCACCACCGTTCTGTTTCGAGCGAGGGGGGCCGTTGGTAGTATTACAGCGAATGAGCCCGTCGCCACTGATAGCTGGATCAACGTAAGAAGAGCTGGTGGGAGGGGAAGACTTGAGAGGCATGGAAAGCAGAGGAGCAGAGCGGATGCTGGTGAACGAGGTAAACCTCGGACGCATATATGACAATGTGGACGGTGGAGGCGGCGGCGGCGGAGGTGGAGATGGGGGTCGAGGCGGGGGAAACCAGTTATGTAGGGACAAACGTGCAAGATCCTGTGTGACCTGACGTTGATGGTGCAAGTCGGCCTTGGAGCCGACAATGTAAATGATAAGTTCCGGCGGGCAATTTTTCTTCAGCTCTGGACGAAAGTGAGGGGGTATCGGAATAGTAAAACAGGAGGACTGACCAGCAAGCCAACCCCGTATATCGTCAAACGTAGCAGCATTCGTGATATCGTACAAAAGGAGAGCGGCATTGGCGCCCCGATAATACATGGGAGCCTGTGTGGTGGTGAGTGGATGAGGGTGCATCAGGGGGGGATCATACCATGCTACGGAATCTCTCCTGTCCAGCCGTGTCCCAGAGCTGGAGGCGAACTTTGAGGCCGTCGACATAGACCTTCTTGGTTACGAAGAAGGCACCGGTGGTAGACGTCACGTTCCTGGGATCGAACTTGTCCTGTGTGTAGCGATGGAGCAGACTGGTCTTCCCAACGCCTGCGTGGGGAAATCAGGTGAGATTGGGGAGGTTAATGTGAATTAGAAGAGGACGAACCTGTATTGCCCATGACGACTATTTTGGCATCTACGCCGTGCTCATACCTGGACGCGGTGCAAGCCAGATAGTCGGTCATTGGGAGGGACGGGTTGGGGGTGCCACGGAGGGCACGGCTGAGGAGGAGGAGGAGGAAGGGGGGGAGGAGGAGGAGGAGGAGGAGGAGGAGGAAAAGGAACGCGAAGGTGGACGAGATCCAACTCGGCAACAGACGCGACCCGGACTCACGTGCACGGCTGAGTTCGTTGCGTGCTTGTGGCACACGGCGATAACGAGAGAACTACAAAACGGGAATTGCATCTCATCATATACTAAGTGTAGTACTCTACTACTCCTGGTTGGCGGGAGGGAATTCGAACACCACGTCCTTGCCAGTCAGGCGACGGTACACCGACGAAAACGAGTCCAACTTGTACTCCAGCGACGTCGCGTCTTTCGAGTCCAAGATCCTGTACAAACGCTCAGCACGGCCGGAGCAACACAGCACACTGTCTGTCACACATACACTTTCAGCAGCTTTGAGCCATCGACGCCCACACGGGTTCTCTTGCCCACGATCTCAGTGGGGAAGACAAGGTCCTCCAGGATCTTCTCGTGCACCGACGTCAGCGTGCGCGAACGTGGTCTTTTTTGCTTCGTGCGCGAGTTACGCGTGGGTTTGCTCAACATCCGGCGCTGCGCGACGAAAACGACATGTCTGTCGGAGAACTTCTTTTCCAGCTCACGAGTGAGCCTGTATCCAAGCTCAGGTCGTCGATCAGTCCCGTGCAGCAAGGCACGCACCGTTGCTGTACTTTATGGAATGCCTTCAATTGAGGAACAGGGACGAAAACGACGATGGCTTTTTTACCACCTCGGACGTCAACTTCCCGGGCAGCAGAGATCTGTAGCGGACGGAGCTCGGCCTTGAGCTCTGGAACGTTGTTTTCGAGGTCGATCAGAGCCTGAGCGAGGTTCGTTTCGATCTCATCAGGAGACGTTTGGGGGGCATTCGCAGTGCGAAGAATCTTGTGGTTGATAGACATGATGTGGCCTAAAGATGATGAACGGCAGTCAGCACCCAGTCGCACAAGTGCACATCCACCGAGTTCGGGCCATTCTTGTTAGACATTGCACCCAAACGTCCATCGACAGGTCCAACCGACAGCATTCTGTGGCCTTGGTAGAGACTTGGGAGGGACTCACCGAGCTTGATGCCTTTGTCGATGTCCTTTGGGTCGAGCGTTGGCGTGATAGCCTGTCTCTCTCTAACGACCAAACATGGCCAATCTACACCGTTTAGGAAATACTACCCCTAATTGACAGGAATACTAGTACGCTTGAACTCGTCCACCCATTTCTGTTCCTCACTGCCCTTTGGAAGCACCGCAAAGGTCAGATACCCGTCTTTTATCTCCAGCCCGTCCGCAGGGTCACCTTCCTTCTCCTCTGCAGCCCGGCACACATCCCGCAGGGTCATCTTTTTCCCGACCTTGAGCAGCCGTCTTCGACGCGTCATTGCATACACTACAAGTTTGTCGGCAGTGTATTCCTGCTTCTCATCCCATGTCGGTGCAGGTGCTTGCGGCGGGAACATCTGAGAAATATGGGCATAGAATGTAGTGTTTTCCACAAAGTGGGCAATGACGTCCGACGACGCATATTGAGGATACAAAAAGAAAACCGGAAATACGAGCGTCGAACGCGTTGGATCCTCAGAGTCAAAGTGTGGATGATATGGGTTATCCAGTGACCCATGTGGGTTGTCGATTTGGTAGAGATGTCGTTCCTGGCGATTGACGCTCAACGCCAGCCATCGAGGGCAACGGGTTGCGTACCTTCAGGGCTATCCGAAGAATACGCTCTTCTTCCTTAGCTCTGCGCAACTTTTCCTCTGTTTCCTGATGCCGGCGGTCTTTCGCGTTCTTCGTGCTTTCTAAGCGTGATCGAAGGGAAAGCACGGCTTGGTTGCGGGGATCGAGCACCAGACATCGATCGCAACAGTCCAGGGCCTCTTCGAGTCTGTCTAGCGCTAGCAGCGCTGTAGCCGAACGATACAACGCTTTCAATGACTTGACATTAATACTCAGTGCTTTTGAGCAGTCCTTGAGCACCATGCCATAGTTCTCTGCCATGAGCGTGAGTGTCGAGCTCTCGCTATGGAACGAAAATACTCTGCCCACTCAGTTCCAGATTGCAGGCAGCACGATTACAATAGAGAACTTCCTGGAGCGTAGTGTCTGTTGGTTTCGCGTCAAGCCCCTGGGTATAAAAGCCGAGGGCTTCTCGATAACGCTTCCCCTTGAAGTACTCGCTCCCTTGTTCCTTGAAGTTCTGAGCAATCTCTTGGCGGCTATCAGCGACGTGGAGGAAAAATAGGGTGTCGACGCACCGTCCGGCGTGCCATCGTGTGCAAGACTCTGCAAGGCTTGCAGCGCGACATCATCCGAGTCCTCACTGGGCAAAGACCTCATGAACAATGGAAGAGACTGTAGAGACGCCAGCGTCTCCTCGAAGTCCACTTGCGCGGGCTGTGGGCCGATCTGTGCGGCCATGTCTAATTTCCGACCGAGTGATGCAAGTTCAAGTTCAAAAGTAGATAAGATAAGATATCTGACTAGTCTAACCTAAAATTGATTCCGGACAACCACGATGTCTCCTCATCCATTTTAAACCAACCACATTCCCAACCAACCAACACACGGGAGATGACTCCCATGGCAGTACGAGGACTGAAGGCTGCTCTAAACTCCACGGGAAAGTTCAAGTTCAAGGCGAGTTCACCACCAAATGCCTCGACTGGTGCCCCGGTTAACAGGCATGCCAGACACCCGATGTAGGAGTCGACTTTCTCATCATTGGGGGAGGTGGGGCCATAAACTATCCACATTTCGTGGAGCTCGCGTAACTTGTCGATCTACCGTTTAGGCGTGGTCGGTCTGGCAATTGCCCAACAGCTTTCTCAGCAATTTCCGACAAAGACCGCGTTCCTTGTAGAAAGACATACACGTGCGGGGGAGGAGATCAGGTAAATTGGCCCATTTGAATAGTGCCTGTGCTTTCTGACGCCGATAGTTCTCGAAATTCTGAGGTGATCCATGCAGGTACGCCAGCCTCCGTTACGATCATCGTGACGGCCGCCTCGTGCGAAAGGGGTTTATGATCACTCCTCGTTGTAGGCCTGTACTACCCACCAGGGTCTTTGAAAACCCGGCTGTGTCTGCGTGGACGCCACCTCATGTATCAACGGTGCGAGACGCACGACATTCCGTATCGAAAAACGGGAAAGCTTGTTGTTGCCCACGCGAGCCAACGATCGTACGTCGAGGGCCTGCTGGAAAAATCTCGCTTGCTTTCATGGCCTCCGCACTCGAACCACGCACCGCAGCTGGCAGGCGAACCAGTCCTTCCTGTTTCCCTCATTAGCGGAGATCACGCGCGCGAGTTGGAACCCGATTTGTCAAAAGATATACACGCAGCCTTGTGGAGTCCAGAGACGGGTATCGTCGATTCCCATGCGCTCATGGCGAGCTTCGAGAAAGACATTCTGGAATCTGATGGTGGAGAGCTTGTATACTCCACACGTGTTGTCCGGGTGGATCCGTACAAGGGTGCTGCACTTTCCGAAGGTTGGGTGGTGCAGACTGTCACGGACGGTGCACAGGAAGGGGATGCCATCTTTGCGAGGACGCTCATCAATGCATCTGGATTGTCCGCGAACCTCGTTCTCAATTCTCTTCTCCCAGAATCCTCTCGGATACCAATGTATTTCGGACGTGGTTCGTACGCCGCGTATGGCGGCTCAGGCATTTCCCACGTCAACCACCTCATATACCCCTGCCCCGAGACGGGGCCCAACAGACATGCTTTCCAATCACTTGGCACACATCTGACCCTCGACTTGCAAGGCAGGGTCCGATTTGGGCCTGACTTGGAGTGGATATCACCACCGTCGGACGAACCGGACTTTTGTGCTGACGAGGAAAACAGTGACTTTTGGGTGCGCCACCTGATTCCCAGTGAAACGAGGCTAGAAGAGATGCACAAGGCAGTGACACAATATCTGCCTGGAGTAGCGCTTGAGGGATTCAGGGCAGACTATGTTGGAGTTCGGCCGAAGCTGGTGGTGTCGGGGTTTCAAGACTTTGTCATACGGACGGATTTTGCGGACGGGAGAGACAGGGGGTTGATGGTGAGCCTATTGGGCATTGAGAGTCCTGGTCTTACGTCCAGTCTCGCCATTGCGGAACACGTAGTCGAGGACGTGATTAGGAGTGTATAGTACTAGTAAGCTATTGATGACGTTATTAATTAGGCGCGCAGCGTGACCTTGCTATTTCGAGCTCAGCCGAAGCTTAGAAAGTTGTAGGCACAAGTCTTTCCCAGGTGCCACCATGTTCCGTTCAGCGCTCTCAAGAACCGTCTTCAACGCTGCAGCGTCGAAAGCACCGAGAACTGGCGTTGTCCCAGTTCTCTCCCGTAGTTACCACGAGAACGTCATTGCGCATTACGAGAGCCCCCGAAATGTCCGTCATCTTCACCCTTTCACCCTTCATTCCTCGCTCATTCCTGCTTCTTTTCTCTAGGTTGGTTCTCTTCCCAAGGACGATGTCGATGTCGGTACGGGCCTTGTTGGGGCACCTGCGTGCGTACTCGTCCTCCGTCCGCATCTCATGCACGCAGCGCTGACGGAACTCACCCAGCTGTGGAGACGTTATGAAGCTTCAAATCCGTGTGGATGAGAACGGCGTCATCAGTGATGTCAAGTTCAAAACGTTTGGCTGCGGAAGCGCCATAGCCTCCAGTTCTTACATGACCGAGCGAGTCAAGGGTCTCTCTCTGGAGGAAGCGTCCAAAATCAAGAACACGGAAATCGCCAAAGAGCTCTGTCTACCTCCTGTGAAACTTCACTGCTCAAGTGAGCACATACCCACCACGGCGGGGAATATTTTCTTATCTGATATGTGTTTTCCCACAGTGTTGGCGGAGGATGCCATCCGCTCTGCCATTCGGGACTACCGCACGAAGCGGACCCGCCTGGCTGACCCCAAAAAGGCTGGCTACATTGATGTAACGCAAAGCACTGCAACAGGGGAGACCGTAGCAACTGCTCATCCCCCTCAATCGTCGTGAGCGAACGACTTGTAGGATCGTATATCCGAGCGCTGTTTGTCTTAGCTACCTGACCTATTGGCATCGTATTTTTTAATAGTCGCAGAAGAGTCGCCGTGTATATGTATCCCCATTGGACCAATCGCCATGTCAATGATTTTCGGTCATGAACTAGGCGCTATCTGAGTGCTTCTGAATTCCCCAGATCCGGGACTAGCTAGAGACCGAATTCATCCTTTATTGCCCGCTTCCCTTCTGCCCCACAAATGAGAAGTTCCCCGCCGCAAACCATCGTTCGTTGGCTTCCTTGACTCGCTGAGCAGCCGCAGCACGATTTGTCAGCTCGAATCCTTGGCGCTCATGTCAGCGTGGCATGTCAGACAAAAATAATGCACCGTAACCAACCTTGTACCGGAGTTACCGTCAATGATGTGGCGGTTCCAGATGTTGCCGAACTACCTTGCGCTGCACGCGTCAGCGCGGCCGTCCTTAGCTTATTTGCCTTAGATAATTTCGCTGTTGCGGCATTCCGTCGGGGTTAACAATTATGATCAAAACCACGAGGTGCATCGCATACCTCGACTCTTGGCTTCTCCAAGTCCGGCCCGGACCTTGCCTGTTCCGACGCCAATCATACCGAGACCCTTTGTCTGATCGAATGCGCCAACCTCCTCCTCCTCGGCTTCACCGAATGCCATGCGGTTCTGCAATTTGCGTAACTCGGTCTGAGCGTACGCTTCTTTTGCTTTACGAGCACTGGAACCTCAGGTGAGACCAAAATATGAAAAAGGGATGACGGGAGTAAAACGAACCGTTTGCCTCCTCTTCGCTTTTTTGGACCGTCGTTTGGAATGGGAAGTGCTTTAGTGATCTTCGCGGGCGGTGGGGCTGCAAGACGGTCTATATGCTTTTCGATCTTGTCACGAAGATCCTGACCATACGACCCTGAATAACTGGTTCAACACGAGGAAATAACTCACTCTGAAAACATACTCACCGTCTCTGCGCGTTCGCTCAAGATCCATGCGAGCGGCAAGCACGCACTTGGCGCCGACGGTTCGCTGTACCTTGAGTTGGTAATCTGGAGGCGTTTGTTGTACTAGGTCGCATTGAAAGACGAAGCCTGTGTGCCGCCGTTGCGTGGCACTGGAGAATCCAAGTGCAATCTTCCTTTGAGTACCAAGGAGCTAAGCAAAGGGGGAAATGAGGGGACTTGAATGCAAAAAAGTAAAATAACTAACGTGCACGTTACACGATGGCATTTTGGCTAGTGGGCCGAGGCCACCTGCAACGCCAAGCAGTTTTGCGGCTGTAGTAGTACCAACAATAGCTGACAGGTTGGGAGCAAGAACATTCATTCTTGAGCTGACGTACATGAATATCTGCAACAAGCAATAGTGAGCGAGAGAGAGCGTCAGGGGAAGGAAGGGTACGGCTCACAGTTTTGCGCGTCTCCTCCAGACGGTCGGCCAGATCGCATGCTCGATCGACGGATTTCCACTGAGCGTCTGACAGAGGCTGACCTGAGCTCGTTGTGGCCGTGATCAATACACTCATAATCACAGCAGCAGGTAATACGCCTGCCAGATCGACCCTCGTAGGATCCTAAGAAATTTGTGAAGGAAAGATCGGCGGTAGAAAATAGTTTGGCTGACCTCGTTATTAGCAAGAATTTGCACTGCTCTGATATACTGAGAAGGATCTTGAACGAGTTGCTCCAGCTCCGGAAACTTGGGCGCGTAGCGGTCACGGATGAACTGGGGAGGGGCTCAGCCGACGAGATAGAGGTGCAGCCGTAACGTACCTTGTGCACCACGAGGATTTCATTGTCAATGTCGACGGACAAGTTATTTGCTTGCACAATGAGAGTGTACTCCGGGTTGAGGTGTGCGGGAAGGGAGATTGCATCTGCCGAGCTTGGGTTTGCTTGGAATTTTCCGATTTCCTGAGTAAATTGAGCAACACCACGGGATGTTGAGAGGGTGGAGTCACCTTCAAGATGTCGGACATCTTCTTGCTGCCTTCTAGCTTTGCTATCGAGGTGACGTCCTCTACGTCACCGAGATCCATCTGTTGGACATCCTCCGCGTCCAGCTCCTCGGCAGGCTTTACACCGCCCTCGAGCACAAGACCCTGTCCTTCCGCGCCCACTTCCTCCTCCGCGCCCGCCTCGTCTTCGGACATGTCAATGTCGGCGTCGGCCTTGCGCTTCAATGCATGTGGCGCGGAGCTGGTGGCGGTGTCCTTTTCTGCGTCGTAGTCCACGCTGCCACTGTCGGAGAGGCCATCGAGGTCTGCGAGCAGCTCGTCCGCGAGTCCACTCATCTGAGCGAAGTGAGAAGGTGTAGATTGCCATACTTGGCAGGTGCGGTCAATGATGGTCCGTGCGCGGCGAGTGGGAATATATAAGCGTGGGGGAGAGAAGAGAACACCTCATACTTACCTTGATGGCGCATGCTCTTTCAAGTACCCGGGTGTGCGGGCCGTAGGGACCTTCCATAGCACGGCGACCCTGTCCATACAGAGGGTAACCATGGCTTGTATGAGCTTCGGCTCATGCACTGTCTCAATATTTTCCTGTCCTGCATCGGCCACTCTGGCTGGGCAGGCCTCTTTTTTTTTCGCTCCTTCCCTCTCCTAACCCTAACCCTACTGTACTATGTCGTCTGTCAATATACATGCACCTGATTCTCCTCGACTGTCGCAGTCTCCCCCTCCTTCGGGTGTGCAGGGAGATCTAGAGCTTGAACTGCATGGCCTCGCAGATGCCCTATACAACCTCGGCACTACCGTCATCAACGACTCCACAAAGGAGCGTGAAAGACCGGCAGGAGGCAAGCAAGTCGGCCTTCGAGCGTATGTCTCCGTGAACTCCCCTTCGACGGCCATCATTTATGATCCCTCTCATCAGCAACGAGGTCGTTCAGCATCTCGCCACGATCGATGACATGGCCCAGAACATCCGCACAATGATTCCGTTTCAAGTCCTGCAAGACGTCGACAACGCAAGGAACCCCATGCAACTCACCAAGGAGAGGCTGGAGAGGGCCGCAACCGAAAATCAATTCATGAACGGAAAGATAGCTGCCGTCGATGTGAGTCGATTGGCCCACTCACTCGGTCCGTCTCCCTTACCGTCACTTACCTCTAGTCTTATCGTCGGCTGTTGAACGAGGCACTCGCAAAGAACTTTCCTGACACCGCTGAGCATCTCTACCCAAAGCCAGGCACCCAAGACTCTATGGCCATCTGAAATTTCTGCGTCTCCTTAGCATCGTGCAGCCCGTCATTTTCTAGATCGGTCTCTTGGCCACCCAAAACTGCTTTTTTCTCGCCAACTCTGTGCCCTGGTCAACACGAAACTATCGGGTTGTATCGTCACGTTTCCTATTTCCTCTTGTGTCTGAGCAGCCGCTCTCTGTTTACGCGACGCTGAGACACCATCCTTAAGGAAAATCGATTTCAACACGGTAACCCTTATTTCCTAACTTTGATCATGCCCACCCTTTTGATCGGGACAGAGTCCATGTTCAGTACGTCAGAGATACCACCCCTTCATCGAGTCCCTCTACTCCCTTTACTTCATGCGATTATCGAACACGTTCAGATTCTCAGAAGGTTGCCCTCGGACTTCTCACTTACGTCCGTGGCTTCCCTACTGTTAGCGGCCTTTGTGGCGCGGATGTATTTACCATTGGACGATCACCGCCAATGTATCTGGCTTGCGTTTCGTCGCATCTGAAAATTTGTTGGCCATTTCCCCATGTATGCCAGCGTGCCGTTCAACGCCCGCAAGGCCTCCCTCCTTTGGATATCTTGGTCCAGCAAACCAGCACTCGGATACTCCCCTGTACTCCGCCGCTCTAAAAACTCTCCGACCGCTCACACAGAACCAATCATCCGCACACATATACCGAAAGCGTACCATAACAGCGCAAGGGGCGAGGCCCAAATGAACAATAAACGCGGATGAAAAAAAATGCCTTCTACATACGGCTGCGCCTTATCGCATCCTTCCGTCAGCCCGCATCTCAGCGTAAAACAAACCCCCGGTTTCCGGGGTTTTCCAAGTCCGCTCGAGGAAAGCGCACGCCCAGCTAGCCACCAAGACGTCAGGAGTGACTTGATGGCCCCAATAGGGCTAGCGGCGTAAGTCAAGCAGGATGACGCATCGACTGGCCATGGGAGCCATTCCAGCGGCTGATGCGGCCGATACAACAGAGTCCGAAACTTCAACGAGTTCATTTTTGTCGCCGAAGAGCCAGTTCCCATCCTCTATTTTCATTCTCGTCAACTTTGGGCGAAATGGCAAGATGCGCACTAAATTGAGACTACGTTTCCGTCATTTAGGCTACGCAGAAGTGCCGGATGGCCACCTGCGTCATCAATGTGCTGTGAATGCCAGTGCCGGTCGTTGATACCTCAGTGCACTGACAACTCCTCGGACGTGATAGCCCTCAGGCGGACATCCCAGGTAAAACGACCGTCTTTGATCGCAGTATGTATTGAAGTTTGTTTTTGAGAGTATTTCTGGCGCTCATCACGCCGGCATTAGCAAATTACGAGGCTGGTTGATTTGTTGGGCGGGATAAAGGGGGACGAAGGACCCCGAGTACGTCTATTTCCTGAGGCGAGCCGGTTTGCTTCTGATTCAGAGGCGTGGCTGCACGTGGATGACTCAAATGTGGAAATGAACGGCAGCCTGGGCCATTGTTGAGTCCATCGTATCCTTGACTCGTTTCTTCGGTTTGACGGCTATGCTCAACTTATATTACTAGCTTTTTCTGGAAACGGAGACGTGACGCTCTGCCGACGGCCCCAGTCCATTGCGTACAATCTCGCATTCACGTACTCGAGTGTTGCATTCATTTAGCGTGAGCACCCCCCACCGTCCCACCATAACACGTTTAGGTGCCATCGTGGAAGCAATCGTATGCTATTCAGGGTGCCACCAACGTAAACCACACAGCCCCCGAGGAGGGGGCTTAGGGCTGTTCGACAATTGGAAACAGTACTTTTTTTTTCCTTTTCCTTTTCCTTGAACGCTTTATCGTCGTGTAACAGTATTATCACGATGGCGGGGGTCCTTTTGACGGCGCGCCTTGCACGCAGTTCACGGCAGCGTCCATGCGAAAAGCGAGCGATTTGGATCATGATCCAAATCGCTCGCTTTTCGCACCTGATCCATGTAACATGGGAAATCACAAACTGATTGATTGCGTTGTTACAAGAACGTTTCAATTACACGCGCGCGCGCGCTTTGTGCGTGCGAGACAAGTCACGAGAGTCGGATAGGAGCTAATTGTCGGAGGTGTCGGCGGCGGAAAGGACAAAAAGATAGGCACCAATAATTGTTGCCACGATTCAATGGGGTTGCTCGAGACAAAAGGCGGTAGACCAAGCCATCGCGGGAAGGAGGGGGCGAGGTGGGGGAGGGGGCGATGCGATGGCCCCATCGATAGCGTGAGTATCAATGCAGCCATTGGCAGCGCCTTCCCCAATTATCGAGGCGTGCCAGTGGGCTGTGAGATCCGCGCACGCATGAATTGGCATGCTGCAGGGCCACGCTAACTAATGCCGGTCTGGCGTTGCCTTGCTACAACACTGTCGCGAAGACAGGAGTAAAGGGCTATCATATTGAATCATGAGGGACCGTAAAACTCCATATTGGATTCCCCCCGATTACGCGAGATAAGTGCGAGTCAACTTGTACCGTGTACAGACACCATGCATGCTGTCACCTCGACGTAAGTTACAGCACGGTCAACAAATTCAATGTCGCCTGACGCGGAACTCAGGGGAGGGAGGGAGGGGGGGAGTGGAAAGGAACAGTAGTTCGGTCATTTCTATCCTGATTTGGAATCAGACAACGCAACCTGGGTAGGCCAAATTCGTTGTCGTTATCGCGAAAAATAAAATAAAATCTGATTCGTGGATGGCGATACACGTGTGCCATTATGGACCAATCATTCAACCCCATCAGGCTGCATACTTTATGGATCCGGACAAGGACCAAATCTAGAAAATGAACTGGAACATTCCTGGATCGTGACTTGCATCCGTACAATCATATCAACACAGACAAGTAGACTCTCACGGATGGACAGACGCTGCCGATTATCGGTATCCAAATGTAAGCTTTGAAACTCATATTGCCTCTCAGGTGGTTGGATCAGAGATACGGTGCTGATACCACGGCCTGCGAGGCCGAGTACAGGTAATACCTCATTTGGGAGACTAGACGCGAGTGGCGGCCCATGGATAACTGTCCGCCCGCAGAACGAAAGATATTCTCCCAGGTAGAAGACATTTCATTTCATTGTACGACAGCGACGATTGACGCAATCAATCCGGACCGGCGCTGCTCCGCGCTGCCGAGATCATGATCCTGCGAGATGGTTTCTTCCTGTGGCTCATAGTGGTTATCAACGAGTCCTCGGAGTGCAAGGATATATTCCCAAGGAGGGGGGGGCTGAACGCGTGAGACATTGAGGCGGATACAAGATTACCCTTGGGGAAGTCAACCGCGGTCGCCAGGTCAAGTACTGAGTGCTGAGGAGGCAGCTGGAGAGCAGCAGAGATGATCATCCATGTAGGTACAAGCGGATACCGCAGCGCTGTTCCCATCAGTGAGTAGTGCTGAGCGGTCAGCGATAATCAAGAGCACATCCCGGGGTGATAACGAGTTTGAGGCGGCGAATCGGCGTTGTGGATGACGATTCTCTGTGACGAACTGCAGTGCAGCGCCGTCTTCGCAAAGTGATGACAGACAATAAGGGATCTATAACAGTTGCCAGAGATATGGACCGGCAGGAAGTGATGCGGCTGCGGTGGGCGGGGATTCGATAGCAAAACAAATATAATGGGATACCGAACTCCGTCTGTTGCCACGTGAGCAGATGCTACGGAAGCACTTGCAGTGGGACCTTCCCCGGCGATACAGCTATGCATCAAATCTCGGCAGTCATGACGGACCTCGGACGGCGAGTGCGATACATGTGCAGATGATCGAGTCCTGCAAAGTGAGAGTGAGTCCTCGTACACGAGGAGATACAGTCGGATCGTGCGAACATTGTAAAACAGCTCGTGCACGCAAACGTCTCCATCCTCCCAATGAGAGACCATGTCGGCACTAGGAGCATGATCGATTGATCAGTGTCGGTATATCCGTGGGATCTGCCAATAATGATAGGCCCCACCGTCCACCCTGATTTCGATTCTCGTTTACTTGAACAAGTACGATGTATTTACTACTCATGGGATGTAAGCGTGTTTGGGGGCGCAAACCGTGCAACTCACAAACCAGACGGCTGTATCTCTATCATCCGATCCTTTACACGTTCTTTGATATCCTTCATCCAGGATTTCACTTGTTCTCGGTCGGAAGACCAGATCGCGTGCTGCAACGTTGTCTGGAGAAGTTTCTTCATGTACGTGCGGAGCACCTCCGCGTCAAAGGGAGGTCTAATGGGATGAGGAGAAGCAGCCTCGGACCGGGATATTGGAGAACGGAAACCGTATGAGGTCGACATTTCGTCTTGGTGTGAAGTCTACTTGCTTTGTTTGCTCGTTGTTTGTGCTAGACCTTGCGCCCCTCCTACGCCTTCACGAAGCCAGCCATGTCCTCGTCGATGCCCTTCCCCCATTCCGAGGACGCGGACCTCATTCCGTCTTCGTCCTTGCACGATTCAATGCATTCCCAGTTTTACCAGCCGCCCAGCTTTGATGTTGGCAGCTCCTTTCAAATGAACCCACTCTCTGCCCATCCACCCCGGACCCCACGTCCCAGTACGACCGCCCAGTCACACTTTGGAAATATGAGTTATTACGACGAAAAGTCCGAAGAGCAGGCAACGGAGAAAGGCACGACTGAGAATACTGGTGATGAAGACGACGAGGTCGACGAAGAGAGTGAGCGTGTGGTGGCGGTAGAAAAAGAGGTTGGTAGGCATGAGGTATGGCGGGACATGCTAGTCACCAGCGCGGGCCGGGACAAGGCATTTGTGCGTATCAGCATGCTCTTCTGCAAGTGCTACTGCATTGACGTATTGTGGGCGGCAGAAACTGATTCAATATTCAATACGTGTATACCTACTGTTGCATACCAAACTCATGTTCCGGAATGGCAAGGGCGTCTGGCAACAGGGACTGGTGAGAAGACTTGAGTCTGCCCGGAGTGGCTTCTCCTTCACGAGGTACTGTGTTTTGAAAGCTCCTGTATGGATAGTCTGACCTCTGAGTATCAGGAAAATGCTCATTCTATTCAACTGGTTGACCCCGTTGAGCACCATAATGGCACAAAAGGCTGTTCCCTTCTCCTCCGGGGGTTCGTCGATGATTCCCCATGGCCTCGCGGATGCACCACTGAAAAAGCCATCGTTCTCCCTGACGAGTGACCTTCTCTCGCATCCCTTCTTGCAGGCACTGCTCTCTGCACCTCCACCTGTCTTGCTGGATTTGGTGAACGGCCTCTCGGACGATATATATACGCTCTCGCGCCTAGGATTAGTTGGACCGAAGACGGGCGCCAGGGCAGCGCGTTTCGCAGATTGGTGTTGGCTTTTTGGCACTCTTGTCGGCTTGGTCGGAAATGGGGTGGAAATGAGTATCGTACAGGGCCTGCGACGCGAGGGTAACTGCTGGTCTTATGCACTTGTTGTTTGCTGAAACGTCATTGCAGTGGAGAACCGAGCATACAAAGAGTCGCTGGACGGGGCGACGTCTAAATCGCGGCCCAAGACTACAAAGCTCGACGAAAAGGAGCTAGGAAGGCTTCGACGAAAGAGCTACTGGCTTCAAGTTTCGCGGGCGAAGCTGACCATGGACTTTATCTTTGTTTGTAAGGAAGTCATGTCAAGGCCTTGACCCACTGATAACCCCGTTTGGCAGCATATGACATTTTCCGGTTCAAACGTGGCAAAGATTCGGTCCAGTCCTTTGCAGGACTTGCGGCTGCCATCTTGAGGTGCATATGCTTGATGTGTCTCGAGGCACCTAGAGACTAACCAAGTGAAATTAGCTCCGCGAAGCTATATGATAAATTCAAATCAGTCCTTGTCAACAAGGCGCTGGCGAATGCGGACTGAGATCCCGTTCACATGGATCGCTCTGTAAGTTGACCGTTGCATGCGGTGTGATGGTAGCGTTTCCATGTGCTTTGTTCATCTCTTGTATACTTGTCAATTTTCATACCATTTTTACCAACTAATTTCACGAATTATATATACTGTCGATTTCCTTCGTGCGTCACATCGAGGAACAAGACGTGATGTTGATGCATGACCCAGAGTCAAGACCATGGCCACCAGGAGCGCCCGTTGATTGATGGGACCTGGTGGGAAGCTGAGGGGGGAGGTAACCGCTGCTTCTGAAGGGAATCGAGCTGCTCTTCGAGGACATGGATACGCTCTTGTGCCTCATCGAGGAACTTTTCGTGGGCGAGACGGCTCTGGGCAAGATGAAGACCCTGTGTGAACGACCGTTAGGAGCGGTAAGGAAAGGAGAGCAAGAAAGAAGAGGCGTCGCCAACGGAGACGTCACAAAATGTAAAATTGCCAGCGAGGACACACCATGCACACCGCCGAGCCGAGCAACGCGATTGGGATCATGGAAGGGAGCAACGATGCATAAAATTCACCGTGAGCGCTCCGCGACTTGGATACGGGGGTGCTGTATGCGCGTCGATGGCGGGGGAGCGATGAACGAAGGACGCTCTGAGACACCGACATTTTGGTGTGGACTGAGCCGAGCAGGTGACCTTTTGCTTTATTTTTATTTTTACTCGTCTCTTCCATCTCTCCATCTCTCCTCATCCTCATCAACCGTTCGCCCCCCTCCAGCTGGGCCGGATCCCAATAGCTGAATTTCTCCTCCCGAGAAAACTTCGGGCGAGTCCGGGAATAGTACAGTCAGTCCAGTCCTCAGCGCTCAGGAGCCACGACCACAGTACCCATGTCGGACGAGAAAGCGAGCACGTCCGTCTCTTCCAGCGGTATCCCCTCGATTTCGCCAGCTTCCCCCCTCCGCACCACACATCGACCGGCTCATCCGTTCATCCCCGCTCGCCCTGCACCTTCGTCCTCGTGTCCTCGCTCGCAGTCTTCTCGTTATGCTCGTCCCCGCGGACTCCGGACATGGATTTTACTCAAGAAATGGTCTCCCGTGTTGGCCTACGGCGCAACCAGTCTTGGTTTCGTGCTCGCGATCGCGTTCTGGAAGCAGCGAGTCTTCGACGGTGAGTAATCTCCTCTCCTTGATTGGCTTTCCCATCTATCCCCTCCGTGCTAAACTCGTATATTCTTCGCACTCCTCGTCCTTGCCACATGCATTCCCTCTCCTTGTTCTCCCGACAACCAAGGCCTGGATCAACTTTCACACTGGCTACGCAACGACGAGTACTTTGGATTCGCCGTCCTCTTTTGCCTCATATTTATCACCACCTTCCGTACGTCCTCATCTTACATAAAATACCCCGTTTGTGCGCCGCTTACTCCTTCCGTCACGGTTCTCCGCTTCTGTCTGCCTCGGTGCTTCTCTAAACCTTGCAGCTCCCCTCCCCTTGTATTCCACGTTGATCACCCTCTCTGGCTATACCTATGGACCTTGGATCGGTGCGGTGATATCCTACTCTGCCGCGCTCTCCGGCGCGATCGTCGTGTTTTCCCTCTCACGCACATTCCTTCGCGAGCCGATCGCCCGCTGGTTGCAGTCAACCCGCGGACTGTGCCGCGTCGTACGGGCGATCGAACGCAGACCGCAACTGCTGTTCCTCGTCCGCGTTGCTCCCTATCCGTACAATGTCATGAATGCCATCCTTGCTGCAACGCCGCTGAGTATGAAGACCTATGTCATATGCACTGCGATGTCCCTCTTCAAGGTCATCATACACACGAGCATCGGTGCAGGAATCAGGTCGTTCAGTGCAAACAAGGGATCCGGCACGGGCGAAAGCGAGGATGGTTGGGGTAGGGTCTGGACCATCGGTGGCATCATGCTCTGCGTCGCCCTCTTTGTATACCTCGGCTGGGTCGCACACCGCGCAGTAGATGATGAACTAGACGACGAGACGGAGCCATCCACCGGTATGTCGGAGGAGAGGGTGGCGTTCCTTGGCTCGGACGTTCCACTCGAGGAAGAGGTCTCTGTGTATCCGTACGGTCGCCTCCCGTCAGCATCCATGTCTGAAGCACAACTCAGTTCGCACGACCTCGACCTCTCCCGACGTAGCGATGCAGGCAATAGCCAAGCATAGAAGACGGTTCGATCTCGTAATTCTTTTGGTCTAAACTACGAGCTAGAAGACAGAGAGACACAGAATCATTGACTCATAAATGTATGTATTTCCCCTGTATTAAATCGGGTTGTAAACTTTTAGACTGCCTCGGACACATACTACCAACACCTTTCCCTTTTCTCCTTTTTCCCTACTACCTCTCGTATTCGGCTCGTCGGTTTATTGGGTTTCGTCTCGTGGGAATGATGTGTCCCACTAGTACTAATGCAACCTGTTGCGTGCTGTACACGTTTGCGCGGGGGAGGAGAATGGGGGGATTACTATTCATGCAGGTCTCGATGGGGGGGCTCCGTTGATCGTGATCCTCGTGTAAAACAACTGCCGTGAATGAACGGCTGTCCCAGACCCGCTCGGTAAACCCCGACGGCAACTATCAATCAAACGCCACCCGTGAACGAAACCTTGTCATATGATCGCCTCGAGGGCGCAGGCCCCCTTGCTATACACGTCGATGCGGCTCCTGCTAGCTCCCTCGTCACTCCAGCCGATCAGACGGCTGCCGAAAACAGGGGAGAAAGTTATGTAGGTATATGGATGTATATGTGTGTATATGGGCGAGTGAATTGCTGGTAATAACAACCCCGATTTGCCCCTCATGAGATCTCTGTCCTGTGGTAGCCTCGAGCACTTGTATGCACGGGAGCGGCGAGCAAACTACGGATGACGAACTTGATAATCTAACCCTCTATTGCAATAGCTTCCTTCCCGGCGGTGTTGGTTCGTTCAATGGAGAGGGCAGAGATACCCGCATGGTGACGTCAGATGGGCAGCATCACATGACTTCAGATACGGTACAAACAGAAAAATACAAGGTCAAACATGACACGATATGACAATTCCCGATCAGAATTCTGTGCTGCCAAGTTCCAGATCTGCAAGTCCCCGATCGGGAGGTGCCCAGATCGGGAAGGACAGCAGACTCGGACGCCGGAATCGTTTGACTGAACGTTTTGGTCAAACGGTTAGTCCGCTCATTCCGCATTGGGATTGCCAGCCTTTGTGGTGCTTCTGGCTCGCCGGTCCGTCGTGGAAAGTCGATTCAGACACCTGGCAGTGTGAACAATTTCATCACACGATGGCCCGGCCAAGTGACTCAGCTGATGGTGACCGTTGCGGTTGCGCCCACACAAATGAAAACTCGACGCCTCACCGCATGGAAAGCAACAATGTAGTTTGCTTCCGATCGCATGACACCAAGTCAGGATATCAATGAACTGGGTAACAAGTATACGGGGTAACCGTATGTAACAACCAGAGAGAGAAAAGAGAGCGAGAGTAATGAGAAAGGTATCAAAAATGGGGGTGAATGGAGCGTGATACTACATATGGGATGAGTCAAGGTATACACGACGCAATGTATGAGAGCGATGCAAACGACGATATGGGTATGTTTCGTGAAATGAACGGACGGGCATCTTCCGGTTTCGTATATGTATAAAGGTTTCGAACAAGAATGGAAGAAGGGCGAACAGAAAGGAAGGAACGCAAATCGTGAGATCAAAGTAAAGAGTGTTATCGTCCATGTTCGAATGAAGACGGTCGGAATATTCGCGATCGTGAACCGTGCACCACAATTCTAGAATCCCTCCGCCAGGGCAGGTGCCTCTAAAGTTCGTCCGTCGTGTTTGGTATATTGCGGAGGGAGGTGTTCGTTCAAGGGCACAAACCCAAAGTCAGGCGAGTCTTAATTCAAGAAACTATTGGTCAGTAAGTCACGCCGTAAGACACGGGGAAAATGGGAAAAACCACTTACAACGATTGATGTCCGTCTCAGCTCCACCGTAACCGTCCGTGAGAGGAGGCGTGTTCGCCTGAGAAGATGATGTATGCGATGCTGCGCTTATGGACGAAGCGCTCGTCGAGGGTCGCTGCGTAGCGTGCGTAGGGTGTCCCCAACCGTTGCGCCCATCCATTGAGTCGATAGACGGGTTCCCACCCACCGCAGAGTATGCAAACTCGGTTTGGTTCGAGTTGAACCCATAGGGATCGACCGAAGGCAACTGAATCATACTCCGCACTCTTGGCATGCCGTCTGTTTGGTCATCAGTCGACTGAGGCGACGACGAGGGCCGTTCCGAATGGTGTTCGTAAGGTGATGGATATGGACTCATTGCTTGGCTGTGACGCCGGGGCCGACCCACCCTAAGCGAAGTACTGGGCGCGTACTGCTTGGAAGACGATGGCGGGCGAGATAGCGTGGGGGAAATGGGCCTGTGGTGGCCAGAGCCTGGACGCGAGTAGTCACCTGGGTGGTAAGCCTGGTGGGTGGGCGATTCGTCGTAGGGCAACGACGAAACCGAGGAGATTGAATACCCAGTGGTCGGACGGCTGTGCGTGTCGGGGGACAGAGACGGGGGAGTATGGTCACTGTGCATGGACACGTTTGAGTACGAAGACGCGTAGGACGTGTTGATGGTGGGGGTGGGCCGGGCGCCATACCCATTGTTGGTCGGGGGGTTCAAGAGCGAGGAGAGGCTACCTGAATGGCTCGAGGTGGAGCTGTTGGGAGAGAACGACCAACTCTGCTCATTGTATGGATATTGGGAGGACACCTGGGGGTTGTGGGCGTAGGCAGAACCAGCGGCCATTGCGCTGAATTGGGTGGTCGGGGATTCATCTGCGGGGGAGATGGGTTGGAGATTGTGCGACTGGTTGTAGATGCCGTGATGCTGGGAGATGGCAGGAGGCTCAGAAGGAACGGTGAGGGGTGGCAAGGCCGCACGGGGGTATGAGGTACCCCAGCCTGGGGCACCGGGCGAGCTGAGGGGGGTAAAAGAGCCAGGGGCAGAGAATCCACGGGCGCGACCAAGGACGGCATTGGGCTTAGGGATCGAGGAGGGCACGGTAAGTGGAATGGGGCCGACACCGATGGCAGAGCGGGGCGGGGGTATCGTCGGGGGCTCCTGCGTTTCGCGTTTTCGGGGCTTGGGGAGGCGCGGAGGGACGCGGCGTTTGAAATTGGCGACGACCTCTGGAGGAGAATGGCGATTGAGAGTGGGATGGGCTGTGGCTGTGTAAGGAATGCGAGAAGGCTTGAGGCAGTGTGGTTGACTTACACCATGTGCTCGCATCGGGATCATCGATGGCTGGGTCAACGTTGCGGAGGTTCACTTTGCGCATGAAGCCATAAATCTGTGCAGAAGGCGTTCATTAAGCGACATGAAGGACGCGTTGGGGCCGAAAGAAAGAAGCACGGACGTTCAGTTGCCGAGAAAAGGACGCAAATCTGGATTGACGGTAGACGCTGGGGAGGACGTGGAGGGCGAGCTGCTCCGGACGTTCTACGATGATGTGCTCCCCGGCGGGGTCCCATCTGATCATATGATGGTTCTCTGGACGCTCGAGGAGACTGGGAGGGTAAGACGCGTCAAGAAGAGGGGAGTGAGAGACGTACGCGTAAAGTTTTGTGAGGAACGTCGCCTGAGGCTTCGACTCGGACTTTGTAGGCTGGTGCTGGTCATGAGACTTTATGGCGGGCTGCGGAGACGGGTCGTCAGATGGAGAGTCGTTGGGCGAGCTGGGAGGGTATAGGGGCGCCGTTGTGGAGATTTGTGGGTATTGGTGGTCGGCGTGGCGTGAGGACCACTGGTTGCGGTTAGGCGGGGGATATGAGGGAGCGTAGAGGTCTTGCATGTCGAACGTTGCGGGGCGTAGGGACGGAATGGTTGGATGGCGTCGGACGGAGCCGCGAGCTATGTACTTGAAGAGTAAAAAAAAAAAAGCAAAAAAAAAAAAAAGTCAAACAGACGAGGCTGTCGACGGACGAGTTGATCTTCGACTATGTATATTATAAAAAAATCCCTGCCGGTGGAGAATTCATATTCCCCGAATTTAGATGTGACGTTACCCTGCTCTCCCTCCATTTTCTCCCGCAGCTTCCCATTCAGGTCCAATACGTAATCCAGGGTCCTCCTTACAAGCCGCGGCCGCGTTCGGAAATCACCCTCGGTAAACTCTATACAAATAAATATAAATACCCATATACGGTTATCGTGCCACTCCCTCGGCGCCGAGGTGTCCTGCACTTGTCCTTTTTGGGCCACTCTCCGCCCACACTACTGTATCGCGATCTCCATGTGATCGCATCCCAGTTGCCGCTGCACCATCTTTGGCGAATCGCCCCCAATCTCAGTCTGAATCTCATGTCAGCGAGCAACTGTGCTCTAACATCGCCTCCTCGTGCTCCCTGCCTCGTCCTGCCACAGCGCGCTCTTTGCTGCCACTGCTTGCCTGTCGCTCTACTTTTTTTTCTCACCAGCTCGCTCGCTTCCACTTGGCTCGCTTTCGCGCTCGCCGGGGTCCTCTCTTCCCTTATATGGAAATCGAACCCACGTCCCGATTCGGTCCATCTCCCTCCTCGACGATCCGCACCGACGACAGCTTCCCGCTAACACTGACGGCGCACTTCCATCAGATCACTCGCTTACATATTCACCGACCCTCTCGACGCCGACGCCCTCCCCCGCCGATCCCCGTGTCTTCTCCGCGTCTATGTCCTCTCCTACGATACTGATCCTCACCCGCTCTCTCCCTCTCTTTTTTCCGTCTCCGTCGCCTTCTTTCTTCCTCCCTCGTCCTCACGCACCCGAGGCTATCCAGACTCCCATCATCCCATCATCACCCTTCTTTTCTGTTCTGATTCCCGAATCAACTGATCACATTCGTCCTCGTCACCGATCCACACAACCAATGCAATTAGGATAGTATAGTTTGTTTGTAATCAGGTATCATAAACACTATGAACGCCATCTACCATCAATATTGGTGGCCGATCAGTGGTAAGCTCGTGCAGCGCACTCGCCTCGTAAGTATCCCCAAGGAGAAAAAATGTATCGATAAAAAGAAGTCGGGAGCGGTGCAATGCAAATATTACAAGTGAAACCCAGCCTTTATCTTTTTTTTCTCCGCAAAGCAAGGTCACAGTCTAATGAAAGGGAGAGAGCAACTGGAATATACTGAAACCACGGACCTCTGCCCAACGTCGCCGGGAAGTAAAATCCAAATCTACTTCAGGGTTATGACTGCCCCCATCATTCTTCCACTGCGCGGTCACAGTTCACCGTCATAATGTATCGTGACGCTGTTGAACGCCCCAAATGGATTCTCGTCAGGTGGAGAGTCCAGCCCATCGTCGTATCCGGGTGTACCCGGAACAACAATGCTTCCTTGCTCCTCCAGATGCAATGAACGTGATTCCTTCAGGTGGCGGAAATTGGTGGCATCAGCTCCGTTTGACGCAGTTGGAATAATCTAGACATCAAACAGGTGGATCAGCGGACACATCCACCAAGCACGTATGAAAGAATGAATGGCGCCACGTTATGCGTTCCAAAAACCCATCTGATGCCATGAACGCGGTGTTCGCATCGTCACAGACTGTGCAAAAACTGACGACGCACCGGTGGCCGTGTGTGGCGCAGCAGACCCCAGTTCATTTTTGCAAACCATTTGTGGTGCTTTACCTCGCTTGCACCGCTCCTGCTCCCTAACCGAGTACGCTCCTCCTTGTCCAACAGCCGCACGATGATATCTTTACAGGCACTGTCCCGCGACTCTCTATCATAGCAACGACAATTTGATACACATATCAACATACCTGGATATCTTTGGCGTGTCACGGAAATGCACCGGCAGCATCCGAATATTCGCAAATGTATCGTTCCTCTCCTTGCCCTTGAACGGCGTAGTCGCGAACTGCAGCGCCGATCCCCGACGATCGAAAACCCAACAGTCCATTAGCAATCGACTTCGACTTCGACATAAAAATAAAATTCACTTACGATCATCTCGTAAATCAGTATGCCGAGAGTCCACCAATCCACAGCCGCTGTGTGCCCTTGTGCAGCAATCACCTCAGGTGCAATGTACTCTGCAGAGCGAATTACGGGTGTCAGACTCATTCCACGACACACGGATCATCCTGACCCTCAGTTCCCACAAATGAATTCGTCCTAAAATTAGCCGTACAGGTCATTGTATCGACCATAGGCACCTTCGAGACATTACTACAATCAAGGTCGCATGCAGCGAGAGACACATACCCCGTTAGGTTCAGTCTGAAGAATGGTTGGTAATCGTCCTCCTGGGAGCCCCGACTGCTTCGCTAGGTCGAAATCCGATAGCATGATATGGCCGGACTGGTGGAGCAAGATATCTGTCGAGTGTACATGAACATTCGAATTTAAGCGACAGCATTAGAATTTGACGCACTTTCAGGTTTGAGGTCACGATACATAAATCCATTCAGATGTAGGTACTCCAATGCGGCGACCACCTCGGCGGCGTAGAACCGTGAGCCGTCCTCCGGAAGACACTTGCCTGGGCGTGTTTGCAAGGCCCGGAAAAATTCGCCACCCATGCAATACTCCATGCAAAAGTAGAGATACTGCTCTGATTGGAAAGAATGGTAAAGCGTCACTATGAAGGGATGGTTAGATGTCGCTAGGATTTCTTGCTCAGTCAAAGCTCGTTTGATCTTCTTCCGCTCCACCATCTCCTTTTTTGAAAGGACTAGGATTGGAGGTAAAATGCTGAGGTAAGTGGAGTCGGACCGGACTTGCCTTTCATAGCGAACAGCTTGTCCGTTTTCTTTTCTCTGACCAAGTAGACACGTCCGACATCGCCCTTGCCCAGCAGCTTCATTTTCACGAAACTCGAAGGGCCAACTTCCACCTGCATGAATGATGTAGCGTCACTGAAGCAGAGAGAGAAAGAGAACATACAGATCGAACTTTGATTGAGTTACTCGAGTAAGTTCGTCGGAAAGCGACTTTGCCAGGACCTTCAGCAGCTGGATTCGCGATACGGGTTTTTGGGATTCCATGGCCCACATATCGCTCGTGTCTCGTTGACCGACCTCTTGATGACCCTGAAGAGAGGGTCTCCAACGAATCATCCCCGTTCTCCGAAATGCTAGAAGGACAACCAGGAACTGGGGGAATCACCTCTGCTGGAGCAAGCAAGCCATTTTTTGTTGGTGCCGTGGAACGCGGACCAGACATGAAAAGATGCTTGGCATTGGGAGCAGAGGCTACACGACGAATAAAACGAGTCGCAGACGCGCCCATTGCTTTCGGGGACAGGGGTCCTGGACGAGGTGGTGGAAGACCATGCCCTTGGGGGAGTACAAAGGACTGTTGGGAGGGATCGGCCGTCTGTGACCTGCCCGGAGTGTGCTGTGGAGCACGACCAAGATTGATGCGTTGCTTCTCTGACTTTGTCCTCACGCGTGTTTGAGATGAAACGACCATCTGGGACTGGACCTGGCTTGTGTACTCAGGCACAAGGTACGACGAATTTGGAGTTTCGCCGAAGTTTGAGTCGATGGACTGCGTTTTGGAGGAGGTGTAGGAAGAACGCTGGTCGGCGGAGTGTGGTGTTGTCGGTGTCAGCGATGGACTAGAGGGCGGACCAGGGGAATGTCTGGTGTTGAGAGGAGAAGAGATGTTCCTAGGAGAGCGATCCAGATGGGTAGTAGAATTGATATTTGCCAATTGCTTCTTGGACGAGCTCGGCAAACGAAAGACAGACTTCCAAGCTGAGTGTGGCGGGGACAGGGTGGACGAGGATGTGTGCATGATGAACGATGAGCAAGTGGTCGATCTAGGATCCTCGATCGCGTCACTGGACAAGAGAACGAGAAAAGTCCACCCAAGGACGAGCGGAAGAGAAGAAAGAAAATGGTTTCCGGCAGAAACAAGCGAAAGGGACGACGACGGCGATATTGATGATATTGTGGCTCATTCCGTTGGCAGCATAACCGCACTTAGTCAGACGGCAAATGCCACTTCATTTTTTCACCAGTATCCTCGATGTAACGGAATCAAATACGCAATGACCTCAGGGCTACATAAACCCTGACCCATCCCAATGATTGTGCAGGTCGTCGTCGATCGATAGTCGGTTGTGACCCGACCTGAATACGATACGATGGTGTACTAGCTCAAAGTTTCGCCGGAGCTTGGCTAGCTTGTTCGGAACAGGTGTCCAGCTCGTTAATAGACCGCTCCATATTACGTTCTCTTGTTCGGGTAATGTGATTCGGACAGAGAGACTGACGCTTAGCCTAGTAGCGTACATAGCTGATGCTTTTGCATCGAGATCGTTTGGACTCACTTATATGTGGGCCAACATATGTGGTGGGTGCGTCTACGGGGCAAAGGGCTTTGGTGCAAGAATACATTCATTGTTATCTAATTGTTAGGTCACGACAGAGTCGGGTTGCCGATTACGAAGTGGTGAATGCTGACCAGAATGATCCCGCGACCGCCCGCAACGACTGCGCGTCCCATCGCCATTGATGTTGATAGGTTGAGAGCTATATTTGTCGAGATAAGGGACAGAGAGTGTTCCGCACTCATAGGATGTTCCCGCCCACATGAGAACAGGAACCGATGGGATGGCGGGTGTTCAACGTTCTGACAAATCTACTAGACTCAGAGCGAGAAACCCTGGATGCATTCGTCCCAATGACGCTTGTGCACAGTTGGCATCCGGCAAAGGAGCCCCACTTGTCCAGCGGAGAAGTACTATTTCACACGCAAGAAACATAATTTATCACTCTTGGCGGCGCGGCAAACGCGGAGAAACTACGGCAGTTGGCACGCCGGTGACGACATGCAGGGGAACAGTGATTGGAGTAGGACTCTGGTCTGCTGGACAGGGTGACACTGCACAGGACGCTGGGGCGACGGTGGAGGCTGCACTGGTCGTGGAGTGAGAGGATCTAAGCAAGTTCGGGTGTGCCACGACCGACATACGCGGAGAATGACATTGGACGTGAAACGATGCTCCCGAGTACTTTCCACGTTATATATCCCACTCGCTACCTATCCATATGTCAGCTTCTCCCTCTATCATGTCTTCCTCCAGTCCAACCGAGTCGCAACCGCTCCTCCAAAACCCCCTCCCCCCAACCTCATATACCCCCCCTGCACCGGAGGAGCCCCCACCGCCAAATAATGTCTCTCGCCTCGATTTTTTCTGGATCATATCTGCTCTCTGGAGCACTGTTTTCCTCGGGGCCCTCGACGGTACATTCACGTTCGCCTAGACCCGCTGACGTGCGCCATAATATTCCCCACAGGCACGGTCGTGGCCACCCTTGTCGCACCCATCGGAAGTTATTTCAACAAGTCAGAATTGTCCTCATATCTCGGCACCTCCTACCTACTTTCCGTCTGCTGCTTTACCCCCCTATATGGTGAGTGCCTGAGTAGCTTTTCCTCGTCCTCCCTCTAAACTGTTATTAGGGCGACTGGCAGATATTTTGGGTCGGAAGGGAGCAATGCTTCTTGCCTTGACTTTATTCGGTCCGTCTCGCAGATCCCTCTAGGAACGCACACTTCCTAATCTATTATAGGCTCTGGCACAATCGCTTGTGGTCTTGCCCCTTCTATGGAGTCACTCATTCTTGCCCGAACCATCGCTGGAATGGGCGGAGGCGGGTGCGTCCATCAATTACACCATTTCATCCCTATCCATCACTAATCGGCACCGTCTGCTCTCGTCAAGTGTTATGACAGGTTCGTGTCTTGTCCTCCATCGCTCCCCTTGAAATTTACGTCCTCCAAGTTACTAGCGTTTCCGTCACGGATCTTGTGCCATTGTGAATACTCCCTTTTCCTTGTGTTTCCCTATTAATCATTTCTTCCTTCTAGAAAGCAGAGAGGACTGTATCAAGGAATGACAAATATGTAAGTTGCCCTTGCGGTTCGCAATCCGTTCTTGAGAAATATCAATACCCCTACTAGCTTGTTCGGTCTTGGGGCAGGCCTAGGCGGTCCCATCGGAGGTTGGGTAAACGATACATGGGGATGGTACGTTTATCAACCACCGCCGTGTTGTTGCTTCGGTGACCGTCATATCTAGGCGCTCGGCTTTCCTCTTGCAGGTGATCTTACAAATTTCCATTCGGCGAGGACGCCGAGACACGCTAATCCCTTTCCCGGATAGGCACCATTACTACTTGCCTCTTTCGCACTTGTTGCGCTCAAGGTAAACATAAAGTTGCCTGACGCCGTCGTGAACGAAAGCACGTATTCTAAATTTCGTCGCATGGATTTTCTTGGCTCCTTCACACTGGTGGTTTCCGTCGCGAGCATGTTATCTGCCTTTAGTATTAAAACGACAGACGAACTGCCGTGGTCCCATCCGCTCATATGGGGGTTATTAGTGCTGAGCTGTATCTTCGGGATGGCGTTCATGTATGTCGAAGCGCGATGGGCGCTGTATCCCGTCATGCCGTTACGTTTAATATCAAAACGCACACCGTTAGCTGTTGCCTTGGTCAACTTCATGGCATCCATGACCGCATTCTCTACGGTTAGTGCGTTAGCAAATGAATGCGTTCCACCGCATGATCACCTCCTTTATAGCTCTATAACGTACCGTTGTATTTTTCTGCAGTCAGGTTGAATTCGTCCACAGACGCCGGTAAGTACAAAAGGCCGTTCTTGCTCGCTCGTCATCTAACCTAACCTGGCAGGTCTTCATTTGCTGCCGCACTCCGTATGTCATACCTGTCCCTCACTGGCTGGTTCAAGACTCAACTGCTACAGGTTGCATTGTCAACGGGAAGCGTGCTGGCTGGCTGGTCAGTCTTGACGCTTGTTACCGATAAACTATTTTTGAACCCCAAGGTTATCTAGGTGGATGCGTAGAACTGGAAAACTATACAATCTTACCCTATGCTCGGCCACGCTATGCATATTTGCAAGCATACTCGTTGCTTTGTGGGGCGACAACACGTCAACCCTCCACTTGTGGCTTGACATCGTACCACAGGGATTAGGGATGTCCAGTCTCGTAACGACCACGTTGATAGTATGCATTTAACTATTTATCAAAATTTCATCTCACAAACTGGACACAGGCGATGATCGGAGGTGTATACAAGGAAGACATGGCAGTGGCCACCGGAAGTGAGTTCCATATTCTCACAGAAATAACGGAGAGCTTGATTGTCCACGTCACAAAGTCACGTATCTGTTTCGCACCACGGGTCAAGTTCTTGGGGTCAGTTTGTCAGGCACACTAGTCCAGAGCGTTTTGCTGGACCAGTTGAGGAAGCGAATCACGGGACCTGGATCTTCAGATGTGAGTGAAGGCGATATGAACGGCTTCATTCGTGGACTGACATCCTGCCCTTTACCCAGATCATAGAAGAAATACGGTAAGAAAGCCCTTGAAGCACTGTCCACGTTTATGACTGGCGGGATTGCGCACATTATTATTAGGCATTCGATCAGTTCGATTCCAGACCTTGCCCCTCCTCTTCGGAAGGTGGCCGTAGAGTCATATGCTACTGCATTGCGTGTGGTATTCATTTCACACATTGCGATCAACATTCTCGCTCTCATAGCCTGCATACCCATTGAGGAACATCGTCTTCCGTGCGTCTTCCTTCGCTACCCTTATCCCTGTACAGCTACCTATGTAACGCGCTGTTTTCCAGGGGAACACACCAAGAACAGGAAGAATATTACCGTCGACAACGGAATGGAAATGAAAGATCAGAACAGTAGAGCAAGCATCTTCGCGCATGTTTCTAGTATTCCATTCAGCTATCATTGTGATACCTTTGGACGGAAATTTGCACTGTACATAATATGATCATATTTATCTCGGCAAGTGAGGCCAGAAGCGCGTTTTACATATGTATTCTCGTCTGGACCCTACAAGCCTCGTGCAATCAGACAGCACAGCAGTGACAGAGCAAACAGGGATCCACTTGGTCCGTTGGAGGTACTCTCAATCTGTGACGGCCCTCTCCTGGATCCAGCGTCTAGGCCGCTTGTCTACGACCGCTAGCGATCCACCTCCTCGTGTGTTCCGTTCGCTGTCCGCGTGATAACTTCGGTCAGACCGCACAGGGCATGGAAGGACGTTCGATGCAGAAACGGTCAAGACCGAGGCCAAGAAGGTGATTCCAAAGAGTGTAGAGACGAATTTGCGACGTTGCCGATGTGTGATACGGAGGATACCGGACATTATTTCTAAGGCTGAAGAGACGTGAGCACGAGACGGGAGTGCCCAGCAACACCTTACCAACTCTCTCTCCATAGCAAGCGTTTTTCTCCTTTCAAATGGGCAAAGGCTCGAGGCGTGCTGAGTAGCAAGCAGCGAACAAGAATGATGATTTGATGTTGGACAGAACATCTCAGCGAAGAAAATTAGGCCGATGATATTGGCGATTGTTTGGTTTACCCGAAGGACCCCGACCTAGCGTCGCGCCCCGTCCACGTCCAACTCTTCAACGTCATGCCCAACTTTCGTCCCAACATTCGCGTCCTTCGGGACGTGAAAGCGCGCAGCGGCGTCATGGAGAACGAAGTCATGCGCCGAGCATATCTCTACGTCGCCCGTAATGAGACATTGCCGCCCCACGTGCGTCACCAGGCCCAGTTGCAGCTCAACGCGTTCGGGAGGTACACTCGTCCCACCTCTGTCGTGAACCGGTGTACCGAGTCGGGACGTGGGCGGGGCGTTATGAGTGAATTCGGGCTTTGCAGGGTACGTCTCTGAGCAAGTCTGCCCCGGACCTTGTTTTTACTAAGATCCCGTAGTTTCAATTTAGACTGAAGGCGCTGAACAACGAGATTCCAGGCGTCAAAAAAGCTTCTTGGTGATCGTTCCGGTGAGTGCTGCGTGCTCCCCCACACATGACCGAGTCTGATGCGGCTCCATTAGACTGGTCGCGCGTAAATTGTACGTGGAGCCGGGGAGAACCTATTACATTGCTACATATGCGTGTATACATTTACACTGGAAAAAGGTAATCAGACTCTTAGCTCGTTAGAATACAGGCATGCAACATCTTAAGAAGCAGGCGAATCGCCTTGAGCACCAATATCGGTCAATGAAAGCTCCTTCTCGCCCCGTTCTCGTCTCCAGCGGTTGCAAATGTTGAGTGTGGCACTTTCAATCAAGAACCTGTTCGTTACAGTTAGCAACCGACGATGGCCAGCAGGATATTAACTTAACGAGTATTTTCGCAACCACCACTCTGGCAACTCCCAGTTACCATGCGCGAGAACATCGTCACCGTGTAATTTGATAGCCTTCTTGTAGTCAAAATAACAATCTGTCAAAGAGAACTGGCCTGAAATGACCCATCAGCCCATCAATCAAGGACGCGGAATCATAAGAACCCCTGACCTCGTAGGTGAATAATACGATCCCGTAATCCAGGGTGAACAATGCGGTCGATAACACTTTCTACTTCGCGTCAGGGACGGTACGCCACTTGACACGAATACAGAGACATACCATGATTGATGGTCCTATCAAAGACAATCGATCAACAAATCGACCAGAAGTTCCAAACAGGAAAAGAACCCTTACCTCTGGACAAGCGTAGGACGCAGTGAAGAGGGCAAGCAATAGGCACTATTTCTCGTATAGTTGTCAAGATGGTACCTAAAATTGCAGTCAGACCGCAGCAAATACGACCTTCGGACGACACTTACATGATAAGTTTGAAGGCTTCGATTTTTTTTGGATCTCGCAACTCCAACAGTGAACCTTCTTCATCTTCCGGCTCGTCACTCTGTGGCGTAGGGAGTAAACGTTGTTGGGAGGTTACTGCCCCATTTTTATTCGATGGATAAGGTAAAGAATTCAGTCCTTGATCAACCCCAATACCTATCGGTGGAATATATGACGAATATGTACTAGAGGTCGAAGGGGTGGGATAATGAGCAAGGGTGCCGGAGGACTGTGCCATGAACACAGGTGAATTTCCGTGACCATTACGGAGGACGTCTGAGAATATATTTTCTTGTGGCGATCGTGCGGCCGAGGAATATATTGAGGGTGGGGGATGAGAGGGAGCAGACACAGCAGATTTGATTGGCATAAGAAGATAGTTGTCGGGGCGCTCGACAGGGGTGTCACTACTCAAAGTCCTGGATTTCTTCAGTCGATCAGCGTTGGAATCAGTGTCTTCGTGAGGCCGCTTCGAGGTGGTGGATTGGGGACCTGACATTGATGATACTGAACCTAAGGATTGTGAAGCTTTTTGTGACTGCCTGCGCGTTGCGAAGCTCTCCCAAGCGGTATCTGTCTCTGCCTTGTCAAGGAATGCGGTCCATTCGCTCATTTCGAAACCGAGTTTCTGTATCATGCCACCACTCCCTTCAGCGATAAACCCAGATATGGTCTTGAGTAAATTACGTAGATGAAGGTTTTCAGCCATGAGATCTGGGAGCGGAGATGAAGAGTAAGATACGACAAAGTACCCAGATGATACTGACCCCGCAGGATAGCTCGCAGGCCGGCTAATGCCTCATCTTGAGAACTAGAAAGAAGCTCCACGCGAGCCTCTAGGTCGCGGATCTACGCCCGCGCAACCACTCAGCGAGACATGAGCGCTACTGGAGTGGGCCCCGTACCTTTTGTTGTTTTCGCAGACGAAATTCGCGTTGAGCTATGCGGTTCTGGTCTCTCCGTGCAGCTTGAGAACTGCGGAAAATAAACACCAGCGCCTAAGGGAAAGGTGGAGGACCGACTTTGGATTCTTCTTTCTTCCAGGTTTACCGGGACCTATTATGCCCCGAAAATCTTGCTCAGCGTAAGATTGTGTCTCCATGTCCGAATCCTGCGTGTACAGTTTTACAAAATCGATGTCATTACACATTCAGGATCAGTCACAACTCACAAGTTCAACATCGCCGGAAGGACTCCTCGTGGTGTCGTCAGGCATGATGGTGGTGTCCAAGAAATTGGGGGTCAGGAACCAAACAATTCTATACAAGCTGTGTAAATGTCTCTCCTTTACGAACTGGGCAGCGGTGGACGACCCACTGAACTGTTGGATGTTTTGAAAGTCAAATTGCAATGCACCGGTTGCCGGACTTGCCGACTTGGCTGACGGCATCTGAGCGGGGTCATCTAAACATTTAAGTCTCCGCTCTCCGATATTTCCTTACTTGGGTGATCCATCAGGAACATGCACATATCGGGAAAGTGGCAGCCGTCCTGCCGCTCGGCACCGTATACTCAGGTGACTCAATGTGGCGCAATGTTTGGAGGGGACAAACAATGGATTCCTCAGTTCAATCGATTGGGACGAAGTTGCTATCGACCCTTTTTACGACGGGCCCATTGCATCCCTGTGCCACTACCGTCGCGGGCAATATCTTGTATTCGGGGTCCCTTGAGAACAGGGCCGTCGTGGAGCCAATTTCTGCCCTTACAGCCGGACTTAACCAGCTCTTCCGTTCTTGGTTAACTTGACCTAGCCGCTAGACAAGTTGGAAAAAGAAACTCCGTCCGATCGATCTCGTCCCAAATACATAGCCGAGGTTAGATGGAGGACAAGTCCCCGACCACCTCCATGATGGACCATTAACGTTCGAACGGTTTCGCGTTTATTATGCTCTCCAGCTGCAGGCGGATCATAATCTGGGATAAATTATTGTTTCCTTGTCAACATCCGCGTTTTTTTAACTCAACCCTTGACCATGCACTGACCATTGACCAGCAGGGTCCCAGTCCAGCTGGGAATCCGCCGTTAACTCCACCCTTCCCGAAGCGAAAATATCGGGCTTCGCAGACTGGATCGCGTGTCCTCAACAGTGGAACTCGGTCTAGAGAAAGGTCCGCCCTCTTTTCTCTTGTTCCTGGTCGGATACGCTCTCAAAGTCTCTCACTGATGACCTCATCATTCTCCTGAATTTGGCGTGCGTTAGTTGCGCATCACGTACAAATAACGCAGTTAAGAGACGTAGACGAGAATGTGCATCTATTCTGCATTTCCTCGATTAAACCGCGTTCATTCCCCAAAACGAATTATACTTACTCGGGCCATACCTAGGTTGCCTATATATTTCGCGTCACTATTAATTCAAAGGGACCGCACACCATAAAAACCGCTCGTCCACTGAGCATTGAAAATTCTTTCTGCGCCCGTGAAGCTCTATTTCGCACCATCCTCGCATTAATATGGCCGACTCTGACATCGTGCTCCGCTTTGTTCTCAATACCGACAATAGTTTGGATATGCGCAGCTTTCGTGTGTTGCAGGTACTCCCGAATGCTTCAGAATTAGAGCTCTACAAGGTGTTTGTTTACCATCTCAGCACTCTCCTTGACACTGACACGTCTTTCCTTAGTTTTCGCATCCTTTGACCGGTCACTCTATGGGGACGACGACCTTCCAGCGCAAGAATCTGGACACCCTTCTTTTCGAGACCGCTGGATACATTGAATGGTTTTCTAGTTTCAATGGCACGGTGTGCTTTGGCGTGGACCAGGTCAATCACTTCCCGTGGTTTGCATTTCTACTATGCTCATGCCGGCTTCTAGGTATCCATAAAGGATTTGCGCAAGGTAAAGAATGGTGGCCAGTGAGTTTCTGAATTGACGACGTTGGTAACGTTTGACTTAGAAGTGGATGGGTAGATCCTGGAGGTTCAAGGTATCTGGAATGGAGTACAAATGGAAACGTCGAGAAAATGGGGTTGACATATTTGTGAGCATTCTTTTCTTTCGGGGTTACTTGACTGCCAACCAGGGATTCTGTTAGTGTATCGACTCCAAAGAGAGACACGTAGCGGCATGGTCTTCGGAGGAGAGAAAGCTCCTTGTTTCTCCGCACTTTGTCACCATCTTGGATCGCATCGTCGTGACATGTTTCCTGCACCTTTGGTTCAAAAGACTGGGCAAGTGGTGAGATAGCAGTGTTCATTTATCCTCTTAATCACTCTCCTCTCCGTTTTTTTTATATCGCGAGGTATTTTAGTCCACATAACGTCTCTTTAAATATTGTACAAAACTATTACTATTAGGCTTCCGCATGACAACATCACGTTTCAGAGCAGGCGGGTACATTGTATTCACAAGTAATTTATACTATAGTATTCAGATACCGCCTGTCCCCAAGTTGTAAAGTTTTCGATATTCATACTGCATTTGTTTACATCCAAGTCCGATGCCACTCTGCTCCAAACCCAATTCCCTAGCCAATGGGTGAATGTGAGAATGCCAAGTATCGAAGACGACAAGATGGGAATTGAGATTGGTGGTCACCTGGTTTGCGCCAATGATAGTAACCGCCCTGGTCAGGTGATCGCCGTAGGATAAGAATAGCAGGAGATGATTTTCGCGCACCGAGTCAGGAGTCATGTATCCAAGCGCAGCTCCGGAGCCGAGGGCAGTCCCAGATGATGATGGCGATAGTAATATGCTAGGAAGGATTGCAAGTCATCGAGGTGCGCGTGCAGTGGCCACGTGCTGGAGGGACATGAAGACGCGTTCTGATCCCCGACTGACGCGGTGAGATGAAATATGGTGCTGATGGACGAGTGAAGGGGGGGGAAAGTGGATACCGACCGTGGCCGAAGGCAACACCGAGACAGGCGGGCAACCACGCTCTATACCGCAGGAGGACTATGAGGTACGGGTACAAGGGACTACTTAGACACAGGTGATTGATAGGCGAGATCACCGAGCCTCGAACTGAACCACTAGTCGCAACGTGAATGCGTGGGCTCGAGAGCCGAAAAATCGCTTACTTCTTGTCGTTCGCTTCTTGTACATGATCCGATGTCCGCATTCCCGACAACGGATGGGTTCCCTCGACTTTATCTCATTTTTCGCGCCGCAATCTTTGGTATGTGAGTGAGATGCACACGATGGTGCCGAGAGAGGGAAAAAGCACCTGCGCAGATGTATTCCATGTCTTGACGTGGAGTCTGTGCGAAACCACCGCCCGCAGCAGAGGTGTTCGGCTGGCTTGGCTGGTTCATGGCTGGAGAAACCAAGGTATATTTTTCCGATTCCGGTAACACGTGATGCACTTGACGACGGTTCGTTTGGCAATCAAGACAATCACGCTATACTGGGTACACAGCTGTGCGCGCGTTGCTCTGGACGACGGTTGGAAGCGAACCTGCATGACCGCGAGGTCTTGCTTGAAGGTCGGTTGTTCGCCTCAACGAGCACCAACCTCACAGCCTTGTTTAATTTTGTCTGTCACAACAAGGTAATATGTTCGGAACCGGAACCGGGACGAGAGGGCTGTGTCAATTGTCCCGGCCAGGACGATCCCCTTGCCGACGAGTCTGGTTCCTATTGTTAGCCGTGCAGGCTGGAGGACAACGCCTTGCATCGTTCCGAAGGTTACGCTCGTGGATCTGACGACCGTTCATACGTGACAACCGTGGGGCGTATCTAAGGCGCTTTCTGCCCACTTATAATTCTTCCCATCTTTGCAGACGAAACACACGCCCCACAACTCCCCATTGCCCAGATGGCTAGCGCACTCCCGTCTTTCATCGAGCTCATGGCTTCTCTCGGTCTCGACAACGACGCAAAGCCTTCCTCTCGCGTCTTCGCTTCTCGTCCTCGCTCAGATTCTTCTTCCTCTGCGTCTTCTCTCGGCAGCTCAAATCCGGGCAACAGCCCAATCTCCTCCTCCTTTAATATATCCTCTGACTCCGTTTCTCGCGACGTGGACGCAGACAGGCGTCATGGCTCCTCCCGTCTACGAACTGCCCGGTTTTCACCTTATGCTTCCCCAAACGTGAGCGGTCTCTCCCTCTTTCGCGTCGGCCTCGCTCAACCCATCCCTAGTCTTCCACTAGACAGAGCAGCTCTACTTCGCTGGCACCGTCCGCCCAAGAGGCAGATGATGGAAGCAGGGTATGTCCATACGAACTTTCCTCCGTGATCAGCCGATCTGACGTGCAACTGCTTCAGTCTACCTCCCCACGCCTGTCTTCGTCCCCAACTCGAAACAAACCCTCTCCCTTGCAACCCGCCAAGAGTTCCCGGGAGTTACATGCTCCCATATCAAGTTATGCCCGTCGTAGAACACCGCAGAACTCTCCCACGGCAGCAACTTTCCCTCACCGACCACAAGCTGACCGACCTGAAACTATCGTTTTACCATCCCTCCTGCCTGCGCCTATTTCGCACTGACAGTGATTCGTACCTGACTTTTTTTCGTTCTTGATGATTGGCGAAAGATATGGACCGTTTTTGTTTCTGCATCTTTGCTTATTGAGGACCGTTGGGCGATACACACACTCCTTGCCTTCCTATCATGATGGACTGGATGTACATTCTATTCCGCGATGACTCGGACACTCATTTGTACATCATCAATAGCATGCGTTCTTTACTTTTTTCCTTCATTCCTTAATTTGGTCATGGATATGGTAGTTTTGCCCGGGCTCTAAATGTCAATCGTGATCGTCCTCGTTGGGACCCGGACAATGGTTCTCCAGGTCTCCATCATCCTCGTACTTAGTACCACACCAAAAGCAGTAGGCGTACTTTTCACGCATGTATGTGAGAACCAGCGTCAGCCGATCTCGAGGCTATGCGAATAAACAGTTAGCTATCGAACCGGAAAAGCTCGCCGGCCCGGACATACCCCAAGACGAAGGAAATATCCAGCCTCTTCGACCATTTCTGGCGAATACCCCTCTGGCTGTGTTGGCTTATTGTCGTCCGTTCGTGCCTCGTCGTCGTCATCTTCGTAACCAGCGATGGGATGTAGCGCATCTGCACGGATCTGTTCACGCAAGCGGGTCGCCTCGTTGCCTTTCCCTGGTACAGGAGGATTTTCCTGCGTATGCTCCAGGAGAGCATCCATCAGACCCTGAGGGACCGAATCGGTGTCACTAGGGTTGATCCACAGGACGTTAAACTACCGCGTGAGGTCAGCATCCATGATGTGAAACAAGAAGAAAGAAATGCACAGACCATAATTCCCGCCGTTTCATCGAGGGTCATGCAGGTCCGCTGCGCAGGCACCAGACGGCCTTCAGCGCGCCTTTCTTCGTATTCACGACGGGCAAAGTCTCGGAAACTCTCCTTGTCGTTATCGATGGCTTCCTCGGCCATCTTTGCCATCTTTGCGATGCGATCGGAGGCGCCGGGCGACCTGGGGCGCTTCCCTAGGCCAATGCCTTTCTTGCCTGTGACGAGGATGAATAGGGGGAAGCGGTGGACGGTGGGACTGTTACCTGTCCATTCATTCAGGGGGAGGGGTTCAGACCTGTGGGGATCTGAGCTTGAGGACGCGGGGAGAACGGAGGGAGGGGTATCCTCGCGGGCTAGCGGTGGGCTCTCGTTCTGGCCCAGGGACTGGCCTATTTTGAAGCCCATTTTGAGCATGATGCCCAGCGCCTTGTTCTCCCCGGTTTCGTCATCTTTCGCCCGCTCGAAGAGACTGGTTCGGAGACCTTCTTCCCTGGATTCTTGCTCGCGTTGGCGGCGACTCTTGGGCCGGTTCTGCTCGTTTTTGATGCGACTCTGTTTCAGGTATTCCTGGCGTCTCTGTGCATATGTCTTTGGTTGGGAGGATGATGCGACGGTCTCGACGAGGAACTTGTCAGACAGATAATCTTCCTCGTCCGACATGATGGTCAAACTCAGACGTGAGGGTCATGCAAGTACATAGCGAGTCGCATTACAAGTTGACGAAAGCGACGCGACCGCCGAAAAGGGAACGAATTACTCGACTCGTGAAAACCGCCGACAACTTAGCAAAGGAACAAATACTAAGTCATGATAAACTGGACTGGGGGAAATGAGAATTGTGATCACGCGAGCTCATTCAGGAACGCCGGGGCATCCTCTTCAGCCTCTTCAGCCTCTTCAGCCTCGTCCGCCCTGGAAGCATTGACAGCGATCTTGACAACGATAGCACGACCAGCGACTTCTTTGCCATGGATTTCTTGGATAGCCTTTTGTTGCTCTTCTTCGTTGCCGACGTCGACGAAACCATAACCCTTGCTCCTCCTCGGCCTTCCAAACTTCCTGCGGACGACGCGAGCAGAGACGACGGTTATACCGCCTTCGGTGAAAAGAGCGGAGAGGCCGTCGTCGTCGATGTTGAAGCCAAGATTAGCGACGAAGAGCATGGTCTTGGAAGGTTCGCCGACGGGGTCTTCTCCGGCGGGGCGAAGAGGGGCACGTGGTGCCCTCGGCTTTCTTACGCGAGGCTGTCGCTTAGAAGAAGGGTCCTCGGGAGCGTCTTCGGGTGCAGGTGGGTCGTCGAATTCCTTTGGGACGTCCTCGTCTACAGGAGGAGCCCTGCGCTTTGGCTTGCGCTGGAGGGGGTGATAAGAGAGTAGATAGGGGATGGGAGTGAAGATCTGACGTACTGCGGCCTTTTTCTTCTTTTTCTTGGGTTTGGCAGCTTCGTCAGAGCCCGGAGCGGCAGGAGGGTCATCCTGCTTGACTTCACCATTCGCCTCTGCGTCGGTGACTTCGCCGGGGACAGGCTTGCCACCGCGCCTACCTGGACGCCTCTTTGCCCTTCTTTCCCTTCTCTCCTTGTCCTTTTGATCGGAAGGCTTGGCAATCTCGACGATGACGGGACGGCCATCGAGATCCTGACCGTTGAGGGACTCGACTGCCTTTTGAGCAGCCCCTTCAGTGGAGACGGAGACGAAGCCATAGCCTGCGGGGCGAGAACCGCGCAGGATGACATGCGCTGAGATGCTGGGGAGGGTGAGTTTAAGGGGGGGAGGAAGGGAAGGAGGGGACGGAGATTACATGTCGCTCTGTACTGGGGCAAAGAACGTCTTCAGCCCTTCATCCGTGGTGGAGTACGCAAGATTTCCAGCGAAGACCTGAAACGGGGATGAGAGACTGCGGATCTGGATGGAAGGTAGGGTGCACCTTGAAAGCGGGTGCTTCTTCGCTGAGGAGGTGGTCTTGCGCAGCCGTTGGCACGCCGTTTTCCGTGACAATGGCGGCTTGGGCATCGGACATTTTGAGGGGATGAAGTGATTGAACTTTGGGGGGATGAACTGGGGGGATGAACGTGAGTGAGGATGAAGGAAGGATGTTTGATGTTTTGGATGTTACCATGGTTATGTAACCTACCTATTCGCTTAAAAGCCCCATCTCAGCTCCATCGAATACCCACCTCTTCTTTCTCTCCCTCGACGGGTTTCACGCTCTTTTTCTTGTCCAAAATGTCGCTTTTCAAGCTCGTCTGTCTTTCTCTCCTCCTACTCTCATCCGCAAACGCACTCGTCGCGGACCGCGCTCAGGTAGTCCGTCATGTCCAGGCTCGCGACGCAGTTGCTGCGCGTAAGCGCGATAGTCCTACCTGCCAACCCAGGCCTTCCTCTTCCCCTCCCCCTGCTAGCACTCCCACTCCCACTCCGACCCCATCTCCGACCTCGTCTCCGTCTCCGTCGTCTTCCCCAGCATCCACCCCCTCGTCTGGCAGCAATCAAAAGTATTGTCTTGCCTGGGGCGCTGATCCCAGTTTCTTGCCAAACTTTAACCGTCCCAAGGTCAACTGGCATGTCTCGTTTCCCCATCTCGATCTACTGATGCTATATCCTCCTTTAGGTTGTACAATTGGGATTCCACCAAACCCGACAACCTTGAATTCCCATACGCGATCATGTTGTGGGGTAACGATCAGACGAGGATCAACAACTTCCAAGCCAATGCCGTTGCAGGCTATTCAACCCTCGCTTTAGGTCAAAACGAGTATGTGTCAAGTGTTCCGCTCATTCCCCCTCTTACCCCCACTTAGGCCCAATGAACCGAGCCAGTCCAACTTGACCCCGCAGGAGGCTTTCGACGTTTGGATGCAGTACATTAACCCTCTCCATTCCAAAGGCTACACCCTCTACAGCCCTGCCTGCACCGACGATGCCAGCGGCAAAGTGTGGTACCAAGAATTTTTCCAGCTCTGCAAAAGCAACCCTGCTTGTGTTGTGCGTATTGTTGCATAGCAACCATCATCACCCACTTAATTCTTTCTCCCAGGTTGATGTCATTGCCTTCCACGCTTATACCGTCAACGCTGCGGATTTGATCAGTTACGCTACCGACCTCCACAACACTTACAATCTGCCCGTAGCCATCACTGAGTTTGCTGACCAGGTGCTTCCTTCCTTGTGCCGTGTCCTTTTGAACCTAGTTAACTCCGCTCCAAAGAACTTCAGTGGCGTCGGTGGGGAACCCGACATGGGCGAGGTTTGGGCTTTTGCTGCCCAAGTCGTTGACTTTGTCGATAACACCGATTGGCTCGTGAGCGCGTGCCCCTTTGGTGAGTCCTCCTTACCTCGCCCCATTTGATACCGACTCACAAAATTCAGGTCTATTGATGGACATGATGGGTGTTGACGCCAACAACCAGTTGATCACCCCCGCCGGTTATCCCACCGACCTGGCTTACTATTACCTTGGTTGAGACTCTCTTGACTACTCGCTTTTAACTTTGCGGACCATTATCCTGATACCCTCCATTCCCTAGACGGATTTCTCTTTCCTCCTTTGCACGTAGTAATGCGTGCCTTACTGGTCGCACTCCATGTCTTGTGTTGGACGCGCGTGTTGCCGACTTACATTAGCTTGTTGAACAAGATGATCACGTCGAAAATTCTCATTATCTTCACTATGCGAGTCTAAACTTAGCCTGAGAGTCGAAGGAGTATTCTCACTCGGTCACGTAAAAACAGCGTACCGGATGTGAAAGACATACACCGTCCCTCGTTTTTGTTCCCTTGGAGAAATGGTCAAACACCTTCCTCCCGTGGTCAAGCAACTGTTGACTTTGCGCAACCCAGAGGCATGGCCCAGTCCTCCGGTAGAAACGCTGCACCGCGTGTTCGCGGGTACGCTGAACGAGGCCAAGCAACGAAATGCAGAGAACGGTTGGCTCGTCCTCTCGGTGAGCACACGGCCCTCTCTGCCGATCGAATGGCGCCCCATTGAATCCGAAATGACAGACATGCACACTCCTTGCCACCAACAGACCCTCGTCTGTCGGGCATCTCTATCGCTTCATTACCAGGAATGAGCCTAGCAAGCCAGCGACACGAAGGTGCTTCACCGAGGCCGTGAACAAGGCTGCCATGATGCGCGAGGCCGCTTTGAAGAGCGTCATCTTTGTTGGCGTACCTCGGGTATGTGATCTGTCCCAGGAGCGTTGTACCAAACTGCATGATGATGCATTTAGACGATCCTGTCCTTGACGGGCCTAAAGGACGCACTAGAAGACGACGTGTACGCTGCTTTACGAAAGCACTCGATCAGGTGAGAGTATTGAGACATGGCTATATCACGACGATGAGTTTGACGTCCGCAGGGAAGCGACCGCAGAGAACGTCGAGGCGACCATCCAAAGAGGGACGGACCTGTGGCGATCCATCTACGAACCTCATGCAGACAAGTTGTACAATAAATTGGGGTCTCTTCACCCCGATTTCATCAGTACGTACCCGGTTTTCATCTCTCGCCCCGTGGCCTTATCTCTACACCCCCCTTCCCCCTTGCCTTGCCTTCCCCTGCCTTGCCTTGCTTTCCACCACCCCCCCCCTCCCTCCCATTTCCTTTCCTTTCCTTTCCTTCCCCCGTTCTCCTTGAGTCCCGTTGATGGTAATCATATCACCTCGCCTCGTTTACGTGACGTGCCTCGAGTTTGATTAATATTAAATCTGCAACTTTCATTTTAGAATTTATCATCCAGGCCTACGGCACGGTTCTGTCCCCTCTGCCGCGAGGAGACTTGGAGCAAGGCAATCTCACTCGGGCTTTGGGCTCGGTTGTCGGAATCGCGACGCTGCGTGCCGAGGGACGGGTCGGCCCTCAGCTGGCCAGTCACGTCTTCGGTCTCCTCAAGGCACGCGACGAGGTGAACCTGAACGAGGAAGACAAGTTCCTCTCGAGCGACCAGGGCACGGAATGGGTCATCCGCACGGTCGATGAGATCATTGATGCTGTGACAACGGGGGGCCAGGAGGACGCTGGAATTCAGGCCAAGCTGTAGATATTGCCGGCAACGCGGCAGAGATTCGGCTGGGGGCGTCCTCTTGTGTTATCAGCCGATTGATCGTAAATGGAATGTCGTCGTTTCCGACCTGTGTGAGAGGTTGTTGGCCTTGTGTCATCCTTGCATCGTGTATTCCCCACGTGTGGGCGTAAACCCGTGTTTTGTGACCTCGATGGATGCGTCATGTTGGTATCATCTGACTGCGCAGAAACGCAACGCCGACTGTCGCGGATGAAATTTTAGTGCATTGCGTGTCAACTATGGTACATGTGTTCGAATCGCGATGGATAGGTATGATGAGAACGTGTCACCGATGTAGTTTACAATGTGGATGCAGCAAAGTGCGAAGACGTCAAAGGCCAAATGCTTGACAAAACCGGTAGAGCATGACCGTTACCGTTACCGTGTCCATCATGGGCGGGTGCGTCTGAAACACCGATGAGCACGAGCGACGCGGACTGCTGGACAAGAAAGCTCACTATCGTCCCCGCGCCCGCGTTCCGGAGGAAGTGCAGTTCTCCATAGACGTCCCCGATCTGATACCGGGTGGGCCTCGTGGGCCGGAAGAAGGCGACAACATTTCCTGCGGGATCCTCCAGCTGGGAGTTGTGAACCATCAATTGCATGCCGGAAACGGTAACAACCGCCCTCGGAACATACCAAAACGTCCGGTGAGTTAGAAGACGGCCGCCAACGATACTGAAGACCATCGGGGGCGTTAAAAATACGTGCACCCTATATGATGGAATGAGCGTCGCATCAGGTGGGGAAAAACGTTGTGCGGGCGTTACGTACCGGGTAGCGAGGATCAGGGCGGACAAGGTCAGACATCGGGACCGCGTTCTGGTGGAAGAAAAATGATGAGCCAACGTGCACAGGATTCCTCCAATTGCATTGTCTCACTTTGCCGATCACTGCACGCCCAAGACCGCCATTGGAAGCCCATTCGAGCTTTGCGACGCGATCTTCTCGGTTGGCGCGCACGGCCCGCCAAAGAGTGGTAGTGCTTTGCCCGCTGCCGTTGACCACGGTCTGGGACGCGTTATCAGGGACGGGGAAAGGAAGGCGGAAGGAAAGGAGCGAACCGCGAAGCGGTAGAGGACACCCCAGGTGTTGAAAAGTTGACTTTCGCGGGGGTCTTGGTTCGTCCAGGACAAAACGTCGTTTGTCGAAGCGGCCATGGCGAGAGCAGAGGGGGGTGAACGGGAAAAGGACTTGTGGAGAAGAGGAGGTAAGATGAGCCAACTCTAACGAGTACCGAACGGATAGACAGGACTCTTTATAGGGCGAGTTTCGAATAACATTTTCATAAACCAGGCTTGTTTTCCTTTTTTTTCCTTTTTCTTTTCTCGGTCTATGACGAATTATGGGCAACGTGGACATGGTCGTGACAGATCAAGAATGAGTATGAGGCAACAAACGTGTTGTCACGAGAAGCCAGATTCATTAAGATTCTGGAGTCTTTTGAGTGGAGTAAAGTCCGATGGGGCAGCCAGTTCGAGGCCGACATGATCGAGGAACAACACGCGGTGAACATAAGCGCGCCGATTTACCCATGGAACATGCGGATTGGCGTCGTAGCCGCCATGCTGAGAGATGTGATATGCGACATGCTGTCCAGGAGGGGAACGGGGATAGATAACCGAGAGTGAGAAGCTCGGGCAAGAATAAGCAAAGACGTACAAGTCGTGGCAAAGGACGGCGGAAAGAGGAGGTTCACGCGGTCGATAAAAGGACACGCGGGAGGGAAGCGTCCCGGAAAGGCAGGAAGAGTGGCGAGCGAGAAGAAGAGAACGTGTCGGAGGAGTGCAGGTGAGGTGTGGACGAACTGAGCGTGTCAACAGCATGGCACATATGTTATGAGTATGGCCCGTTGGCAAAAACACAGCGAAACGCTGCCAGCGATCAGCCCAAATCTGTTCAAAAGTCATCTCAGATCAGATCATGCATAACGCAATTCACCTCCTCCAACTTAACCTTGCTCGTCCTCGTCCATGACGCGACCGCGCCTCTTCATTAATATCCCCCCATTACAATGACGCTCTGTACCTACCTACTACGTCCCCCCGTACCTGCCGGTCTGATAAGCAGCTCTTCATCGCGACCGTGCTAGTCCTTGCGTCACCGCACCACTTCCAGCCCCAGCGTCCGCGCGGTCCCAATCACCGTGCTCGCGATTGACTCGAGTTTCAGATGCTTTAGGTGCTCGTCTCTCGCCTTGATCTTCGCAATCTCGTACACGTGTTTGAGGCTGATAGTGCCCAATACTTCGTGTCCGGGACGCCCCGGCCCTTTTTCCAGCCCGGAGACCTGCTTCAGCAGGTAACTCGTCGGTGGCGTTTTCGTCGTAAAAGTAAACGTCCTGTCCGGCTGAACATGTATCATCGTCGGTATGGGCACACCGGGCTCAATGTGCGCCGTTCTCGCGTTGAACTCCTTGCAAAAGTCCATGGATTTTACACCGCGCGCGCCCAGTGCAGGGCCGACCGGAGGACTTGGCGAGGCCTTTCCTGCACCAATCAACAGACGCTACACGAAATTAGGGCACTGGACGGGCAAGCAATGGAATGGACGGACAACCAAGTGGACTTGACCTTTGGACATGACTCCGGCGTTGTATGTATGTACGACCAAACAAGCGATAACAACCACTTCATGCAGCATGGTGGCGTGCCACACCCCACTCACGTTCTCGACAAACGTACATTAGCGAGCTAAATAGTCCTCAAAGAACGTGACGACCCCTTGTCCAAACGTAGCAATATCCCTATCAGCAAATATCGTGTGTGCCACCTTCTCAGCCTGTTGAAAACACCTCTCGACCACCGCCCTCTTTGGGCAGACCGTTCATCGCATCTCCTCCCGTAGGCAACTAAATGAGCTCCTACCTTGCTATTTCGAAAATCCCACAGCAGAACACGCCCGTCCTCCGTCGCCTTTGTAAAGTGAACCAGATGAACACTGCCTCGCGTGTGTCCACTCGAAAATTTGCTGTTCGCGTTACGGTGTCCAAAACTCAGGCACGGCTCACCGTCAAAGTTACCTTTGCGCTCGTCATACAGCAAGACTTGCCGGTCCAGGTGCTGGACCTACCATCTTTTTTTGGGACACCATCATTAGCATGCAGCGACAACACTCACCTCCAGTAGTGTAACGTGCGCCGCTTGCGGATGTACGTGTATCTGTCGGATTGTGTTCGACAAAGGATGCGTTGTCGTCGTGCAGCGGTTAAGATCCGTTATGTGCAGTCTCCTTTGTGCTGATGCCACTACCGATCGATCACGATCACGGTATGCCAGCGCCATTATACAGGTACCATGTGATACGACTTTCCTGGGATAAGCCTCATTTAGTTTTTCAACACCTGCCGTCCATTGATGAATAGTGCCATCGTAGCCACCGGACAAGAATTTGATGTAGCCACCCTTGGCGTGTATTGAGGTGAGGCAACTCACGCCTCTCTTCTGCACATCTTCGTAGCGCGGCCCACTGCTGTGCGGGGAACATGTGACATCGATCATTTGTGGCTTGTCCTGTTCATGTGCCATTGAGATTCCTCATACCCGTTCAACAGACAGGATTCCGCATGCATACCGCGACAGAGACGAGTGAAATCTGATGTGTGCCCTTGTCACATCCGAGAACAGCGGTATTCCCAACCATGCAAACGTCTCCTACATGTCGAAAGACCCCAGGATTAGGAAGCGAGTAGCCAGTTATCCGATACCTGTTACACGATCAGCAGTTGCAGGGTGACAATATCCCTCACACTCACTTCTTCTTTCTGTCTATGAAATGACAATCACCTCGCATAGTGACTGCAACTAGTGGAAGCTCGGCAGAATCTGGTGCCAAGAGTCGCCGAGCACGTCCATGGTCAGTTTTAGGTAAGGGTACTCTTTTGAGGTGTAGATCAGAAGTCTGGCAGACCGATTCTTCATCACTCTCGCTGCTCGTGATGGCAGGAGCTTCCTCGAGAAACTCATCACTTTTCCGCTTCTGTGATCCTTCCGGAGTGACGACTGTTGCTCTAAGTGGCACGTCACGCTCAGGGTCACCTCGCCGCTTCCACCTCGCAATCAGCTCCCTAATTGGTTGCAGGGACGTGTGAGGCAGTGGTTTCGCGTGCCGAGCGGAGATTGTACTGTTATTGATGTCCTCGATGCCCTCCAATTCCTGGTCTGATTCATCAATCTCGAAATCCAAAGTATGGTCTGAGCCAAGCCTTGCGGTTGCCGCTCGTTCTCCCGGTAATGCACTACTTGCAGGCAAACTTGATGACGCACCAGATATGAACTCTGGAAATAGTTCTTGAGCGACGGCAAAACGCAAGGCCGTGCGGTCATCTTTTTGAGTTTCCGAGTGAATGGAAGATGGCAGTTCTACGTCCGAGTCTGGATAATTGATTACATCCTGGTTGGAAGAGGCACCATGGTTGCATAGTGGCCCCCTCGGCTCGTCAGCGCATGAAAGTCTGCTGTCGTCGTCTGAATCGATGATGATGATGGCGTCTGCAACACTAGCACCAGAATCGGCGCCAGTCGGCGCCAGACGGGGTTTGGGGTCCTCGTATTTCCCAGTCCAGCGGTCGACGCAAGGGACATGATCGTCGACCTTGCGCAGCGAACCCACACCGGTGACCGGGCTCGATCGTTGGCGAACCCTGTGCTATACGGTGAGTAGATTGGCACCATTGGGATGTCATATTTGGAGTACCAATTTAGGACAATTCCATCGCTCCTTTTCTGTCGATCAGCGCTAGTGCCTGAGGAGACAGAGAGAGGCTCACAGCACCACGGGCAAACCCACTACATGCCTGCCTTGGGCGCGGAGGGTTTCTGTGCGCTCGCTCGCGAGACGGTCAAGAAACTCAGAGGGAAAGCGGCGGCCCGGGACGTTGAAAAGAGGGATTCGCTCGACACCACGAGTTGCGGTGAGAGGGACTGGCGGTGGGGTGTAGCAAACCATTTTAACGTCGTCGTCATGTTCTGACTTGGCTCTCTTGACGAACGACGGCGGGGAGAACGTCGGTAGCGGCCTCTTCGAGTTGCCAGTGCCGCCGCCATCGTCGTTCATGAGGAAATACAGTCGATAAACAAACTCAAATATCTTCTTCTTTTCGATCAGATATGGAGGATGCACAACCGAACGAGACCCGCCTCGCTCGCAAGGGATCGACGTCCGTTCCTCGTGTGCGCGTCACTCGTCAATCGCACGCTCCTTACAGGCGACCACCCCGCCCGTACCAGAAGAGAATGGGCTCGTGGTCGTAGAGGCCTACCCCCCGCCCGGGTGCTACAAAGGCGAGCCTGGCAGCCGTGGCGCACGCGAAGCGTGGATTAGGGACCAGAAACGCTACCTGAAGACTACTCGCCACCTCTCCGTCGTGACGTTCGATTATTTGGATGACTACAGAAGAGTACTTTTCACCTGTCGCGCTTGGCGAGACATCCACTCCACAGGGCATCATGTTGAAGGTTCTTTGCAACGTCAAATATCGCCACCACTCACTAAACCCCTCCATCCACCCACTCACATACCGGACGGACTGCGCTCTGTCAATATCTAATCAGGCACAGATTGTATCCATTCCACGCGCCGGGATGTAACTGCTCCATCCACAACGAAAGTCCGTGACACCCACAGTGACCCCGTCCAGGTAACGCAAGCCCCTTGGATTTCCAAGACCTTGCCACAGCCCGGATCTAGTCGCATCAGCCTCGTCCCATCTTCCCCTCTGCAAGCGGAAAACACCACCCCTCTTCCCATACACCAGGGCCCCACACGTGCGGTGTCCCCGGCAAGGAGTGTGATTGATCTAGCTTTCCCCAGTTTTGTCGAAGAAGAAGGGTGTTCTACTCGACGGTCCACCTTCCGTTCCGGTCGCATGATTATTTTTCTCCCGTCCCCGTCCCCTGGCTCGAGGACACTAGAAATAGGGACAGACGGACCACCATACATCGATGAGCCACCAGCACAGGATGACGTGCAACCCAAAGGAATGCCTGTCGATTACCGTAGCAATGGTAATTCAAAAATCCATGTCGGCGATCACCAGACAAGTGGATATCTTGCTGACCACGTCCTCGATGTGGTTCGTTCAAGTTACTCTCCTGATCACTCAGCGTTACCGGAAGGCAAAACCGAGGCACTTAGTTCATCCCTTCCTAGTCACGCTCCTGAGTGTGATAATATTATGACCCACTCGCTTGGCTCTTTCGACAAGCCTCGTCGTCTATTGAATAAGATGGTTTCACCTATATTGTTACTGCACATGGTGTTATCGACCGGCTCGGTGCAGACAATATGCTGAAATGGGATCGTTGTATTCTATCGCCCTCTTCACCCTTTGAAGAGCTTGTGGACGATGCATGTATTCTTTCGCACCGGGGAAACCCCGTCATTGTCCTTGGCCATGCACGAGAGCAAAATCAAATATCCTTACTGAACTTGGGCTGTGGTCGGGTCAACATCATAGCTTAGTATTTCTGGCATACTCTCTGATTGTTATTTTTCAGGTTCCCCAACCCATCACACTTGTCTGTGATTGGAATCAGTCGAAAAAATATGGTGTAAGCGCGGTGGCATCCTTGATGTCTCCTCTGAAATTTGCGAGCGGGGGATACGATCATCGTGTGCACATATGGGATATTGCACAGGACCTTTCTGGTGCTTCGGCAGTTGAGCTAGCTATAAAACATAGCTCCGCCATTCATTCCCTCTTGCCGATCTTGGACACCAGCCACAAACTTGTCTCTGCCGGAGATCGCAGTGTCTCTGTCTTTGACATGTCTGCAGAACGAGTTGTGCACATTATGAAGCTGTCTTGTTACCCATCACACGTGCACAAGACCCACTCTGCGTTTTGTACCTTGCTGGAGGTATTTCAGCCAGTTTTCGAGCAGAATTGTTTGGTAATACCATATGTTACATGTTTCGCACCTGGAAACACAGTTCGAGATCCGTGACTATCGCATACCTCTTCAAGCAGTCGCGAAGTTTGGGTTTGTCACAGAGGAGAGGTGTGGACGGTACGAGAAAGGTTAATTACATATCCGTCTTGTCCGGAGAGCTCTTCCTGAACGCACCATCAGCGGACACGTGGTCTCATTCTGTCGCCTGTGGGGATGGTGCGATACGTTTTTGGGATTCCCGCAACATTTCCAAAGAAGTCGCGATTGTGCGTATCTTTCGCTCTTTTCGAGTTCTTCATTTAGCTGACCCGTTTGCTGTGCAACAATTTTCAACAATCCTGTGACACAGGTTGTACACATTGGTCCGCGTTGGTTAGCGTGTTCGAAGAATAATGAACTTGCGTACGTCGACCTCCAGGACGGGTAGAACTCCGACAAGCAGTATACACTCTTACCTAGTCCAGCGATTCCAAGTGTGGGATAGCATCAATCTTTGTGAGATAAACGTGACTACGGCGCCCGTGCCACCGGTGATCTTCGGGTACCAACGCGTGAGGAGGACGGCTTGCAACCACATTATTATTATAATAACATCCTTCAACATTAACCTTCTCCATGTCGACGGCGGCAAAGCGCGCACGTCGGGATGAAGCGGTCCAACGCGCATTCATGGTTCAAATAGTCGAAGGCTCCAAGGTTCGTCGGCGTTGTGTGACTCCTTTGCCCGTCATCCGAGGGATACTGAGAACGATCCTCTACCTCCGTAATAGGCCGCAGCAAAGATGGGCGCACTCGGCCTTGGCGTCGTCACCCTCGGACACTACACATCGCCAATGTTCCGGTACGTTCCCCACTAACCGTATACATATCTACGCGGACCTTCCATCTCTGACACACACGCTTGCCTCCGACAGACGCCAGACTCTTCCGTTTAAGGCGTTTCTCATCACCTTGTGTAAGTCCTTGTAGTAGTAGGATGTGCCATCATCATTCTCACTTCCCCTCCTCAGTCGTAACAGCTGGTCTGGTGGTCGGCGCAGACAATGCACTACTATCTCACGAAGCCGAAATTCGGCAATCCGAAAGCGCCATCCGTAGACTCGCCCTCATGGAACTCTCTCGTCGGGGTATGGTACCTACAGAGACAGCAATTGCTCATTGGCGAGAAGAAAGAACAAGACAAGAGGCTGCATCGAATAAGACTCAGGAATGATGTATAGATCGTATTTTCAACTTGCTTGTTCTCCTGTTCTACGTGCTACATTTCATCAACGTGGTGATGCCGGGGTAAATGGAATGTCCCGAAATCTTAATCGCCAGTCGGTATTGATGAATCGTTAAGGAATCTACTTCCAAGCTGAATTTATGACTTCACTTGCAGTGGATGGGAAAGGCATCATAATAATTGCTGTGGGTATGTGACTAATTATACTTCATTGCCAATCCTCAAGGACAGGAGGGGTCGGGAGAGGTTGTCCATAGCCATATGGTGGAGATGGTCGCTGCGCTACTCCTTGAAAATATGATTTATTGCTCGAGGGCGATGAAGTGCTTGGAGGAAGCTGAGCATGCTGGTATGGATCTGGCAACAGTGGCGGCGGTGGAGGTGGTGGTGGAAGTGACTGATATACGGATTGAATGGGATGATATCCAAGGGCTGGTTGAGGTAATGCAGATTGCCTCGGAGGATTTCCTTGCATCTGGGTCGGAGGTACAGGGAGCGGAGGTGGACGAGCGTTCATATGCTCAGTTAGAGGTGCATGACCAGGCGCAGAGGGTATGCGGTGGTATCGTGGAGGAACAGCAGGAACTGGAGGACGAGATCCGCTGTTCGGAAAGCCTGTGCCAATGTGTTGAGGGAAACTTGAAGACGGCGGTACTGCTACCGAGTATCGACGATCTCGCTGGAATTGTCCAGGCTGCGGTAGGGGTCTCGATCCAGCAGAGGGACCAGGAGGTGGCGTTGCAGAAGGTGGCGACGGCGTGGAATGCGTGTGTGCTGAATACATCTGAGGAGGTGCCGAATGAACTGGGGTAGGTGGGGGAAGCGGACCACCATGTTCTGGTGTGACTTGTTCGTGAACCAAAGAATATGAATGATAGTCGGGTACTTGTGATGTGCTATATGACTGAGCGATACGATGGGGACTAACACTTTGTGGTGGGGGGGGAGGAGCTACCAAGGGATGTGTGTGATGAGGGGAATATCCTGCATGCGGTGGCGGATTCGGAGATGGAGAATGAGATCCAAACCCCTGTGGAACACCGTACGTAGATGGTTCAGGGGAGTACGACGCTCGTGCAAAGTTGGACGAGGTAGGGACACTGGTGATGGGTACAAAACCAGACGACGAGGTAGGCATACTATACCTGGGGCCTCGGGCCGGAGGATGACTAGAGCCTGATCCGCCTTCATAAGTTGGATAGTAAGATGAACTAAAGCTCTGAGAGGTTTTCGGGGTAACTGCGTTGTCGTACACAAAGCCAGAACCTTCCATCCGACCTTGTTGCTGTTCGTAGGACTGTGAACTAGGCAGTGTCAGTGGATGAAGTCCCGTGGAGGTCGACGGCCGTAGGGTCTGCTACAAAGGATAAAGGACCAGAATTAGAGGACATTGTGTATGGGAATGGGAAGCCAACTGACTGCGTAACTGTCCCTCGATCGCTGATCCGCCACACCGAGCTCTGCAAAATCACTGACCATCTGATCCACTGGCAATGTCCCGTTCCGCTGCTCGTAAGGTGGTGCATACAAATCAGGATGCGAGCCAGAGGCGCGCAGGGACGAGGGCAAAGAATCAAGCTGATTAACAACGCTAGTGGGTACCGGTGGAGCAGCTCGACGCGCACTTTCATTCTGTGCAGCGTTACCATCCGCCGGGACAAATGAACCTGGTCCACCATAGTTCTTGTTTGATACCGTTGGCTTTCGAGAGGATCTCTTCTCTGGCGGGGGTTCCTGATAACGATGAAATAAGCATGGTACAAGTTCAGCACCAGTCAGGACGCACATTCGACCAGAACGTCAACTCAAGATAAACTTCGCCTGCGTACTTGTCTTTGTTCAGAAGTGTAAACCACTCTGGAGCGGAGTCAATAAGATCGACCGTGATTCACACAATCAATTATCTTACCATCCGTTTCGCCCTTCGTCAAAGCCTCAGTGAGATCCACAAGGGCCTCTCCGATGAAATCCGGATCGCGCGGGTCATCTGCGTAACATTGAAGCCTCATAAAATCCCCGCCTTTAATCTTCTTGGGTCCCTTCTTCTTTGGAGGTAACGGTGGAGGGGCATCACTCCCTGGGGAGGCCCGAACGAGATCAGCCTCTAGGTCCTCGAAGATGGTGAACCGGAATTCCTCGTCCCACTCCGGGTGCTGGCCACCACGCTTGATTACTTTGGTTCGCCGTCTCTCTTCATTGAGCGTCAGCAGGCAATACGGTGCTTGTTTCCCGATGTGCCTTTTATTGGGCAAGTTTCTCTGTCTTGCTGTCAGAAAGTTGGCCACGGAGTATTCGACAAGCGTCATACCGCCTTGAGTACAACCGCTATAAGAGTTCCGATCTCGTTGGGTATGAAGGACATGAATTGGAGAATGGAGAAAAAAACAAAATTGCGACTTTGCCTTACGCGTCAATCGAACCTCATCAACCAGAATATATACCCAGTGGCTGTGCTACAGGAATAAGGTCGCAATAGGGCGGGACGCCTTTGTTCCGCAGACACAAAGTAGGCATTCTACAGCATGCGTGGGACTCATACATGTAGTCCTAGCGCATAAGGCTCGCCGCTGTCAAATAACAAGTGGGGCTTTCGCTTTGCTAGGTCTAGGATCATTTCGCTAAAGTAACTATTGGCCCATGCAAACCACGGCCGAGTATACCCTCCATCGTAGATGTTGATCGACTCGTGAATCAATCCAAGTCCCGCCGTGTTCTCGAAACATTTGGTTGGGCCATGATATGAAAGGTGCGGAATGAGGACTCACGTTTACAATCATATACAACGACTCCAGGATTTCCTCGTCGTCGTCACTGCCGAATATATGAGCGATTTGTGACATGGGCCACGGGTTCCATGCATTGATGTGGGGTCCGCTGTGGATACATAATTGAGAGTAACTCCTCACAATTTCGGGTCACTCACCCAATGCCTCTGAAGCTTTGACCCTCGGCGTAATAAGGGTTCTGGCGAGACATCAATTTGTTCTTCGTTTTGATATATGTTGCGTCATTCTTGTCGAGGAAGCCTAGGTAAGGGAGTGAAAGGAGGGACTACAAGGGGTTTGCAACCTTCCACGTAAACATAAGAGGTTCACTCACTGGAACGTTGGCGTCATCCATCATGTAGACGGAGCCGAGACCTAGACTACAAATCAACATTGACCAACAACGTTTCTAAAACACACCATTGATCTCGTATGCGAAGACATTGTCGATAACCTGAACATCCGTTAGTGCTGGCCGCAATGAAACGTTACAACCTACACCATGTTCATAAATGGCATCTCTGATCCTCTGACTCCATTGCTTGGCCTGCGTGCTAAGGTTAGGTGCCATATTAGCGTCGTCAAGCACTGTGGCCAGGTTGGATAGTTCGACGCTGAGCATGGCATTTGCCGGAACAAGGAAGGCTAATACATATAGTTGGCTGGTTTGGAATCAAAGATTGTCGCTGTAAACTCACCATAGAAAGACGAATCATCGGAAGGACGGTGGCTAGTTCCGACCATGCCTGTGTATCCTTTTGGCTCGCCGTTCCCGCCATTGTCAATCGGACCAGCGAGTGACCCCGGAAGCCCAGTCCAATTGTAATACGAAATGAAGTTGAAGTTGGCATCATATGTGGGCTGAGACTGTTCGTTTATAACACGGAAGATCTCATCAACCGCAGATAGCCCTACATACGGGTATACCAGTGGTGACTAATAGACGATCAGGTCAAGAAGAAAAATACATACAATCAGCATTCATCATTGATGAATCTTTCGTTGCTTGATAATAAGACGCAGATAATTTGATGAAGCTGCACAATGAGTCGAGTTCATACTATATCCCTCAGATTTTTTTAGTGCTCTGATAATTTCAGCGCATACTTACCTTGCATTCAAACACAACTTGGCTGTCTATAGAACTGACGTGGTCGGTCGGTCGATCAACTCTCCGTCGTGAAGTTCTTTGAGAAGGAACTCACGGATTAACAGCCACCTTGACGGCCCAGGGGTTGTAAGAAGGCGGTAAACCACTTTCTGGAGGTGGTTGAAAAGCACCACAATAGGGGTGTACGGAGATGTATCGTGCCTCGTTATTGATCACAGCCTTGACAAGGGTAGCAAGCTCTCTGTCTGTCGATAAGAGATCGCTATATTGAGCAAACTGGACCACTTTTGTGAGTGCACTGTGGACTCTCCGCTTAGCCACAAACCTGGTTTCCAGCGTCCCGGAGCCATTGAGCACTAGTATAATGGCATCAGAAGAATTCTATTCTCTCTGGTTTGCGTTAATCATACGAAATATCCCCAGTGATGATGAAAGCCAGATTCTCTTCCTATGTGCCGGCTTAGCTCTTAGCGTTATCCACATGTCGATCAGCGCACACACCTCGCTAAAGTATTTGACGGTAGTATCTTATAAAACACGTTCAACATCAGAGAAACCCGATTTCCACTCGTTAGTAGAGCGACAACTTACCGAGAGTGTTTGGGAAAGTGTTTTCGAACAGCCGTGCGAGGTCAGGATCCTTTAAACGTGCATTCATATCTGAGATAACTTTCTATAAATGAGCGTATAAGAGTAGACCAAAGAGAATGCTTGCAATCTACCTCGACGGACGTGTTGTTGAATGTACGGCACGCAGGTTCAGGCCGCATGTAGGGCAACTCCAAAGGACCCAGAGAAGGACTACCACGAGGTGTCTGGAAGGCCATGATTAGCTACTAGTTATCAAGTACAACATAGGAATAACCTGTGAATACGTGGAATAGTCTGGGCAGCTCGCGTCAACGCCCGTGGCGAACAGCATGGCGAGGGCGAGCTTGTCGAGTCCGAATCTCGTACTATGACTTGCAGCGAGACCCCACAAGCATTGCGGAAGAGTGTCTAGTGGACAGTTCCACAACAGCTCTTGGATGAGCTCGGTCAACATCTTCCGATGGGCAGAGGTCAACACTTGCAGAAAACTCTCCCGACCGTAATCGAAATGGGGCTAAATAAGGTTACGTACAGGCTATATTGAGCTCGAGAATAGTTTGTAGACATGGGCCCGGTGCGCTATGTGCTAAACACTTGGACTAGAAGGGAGCTAGTACATCATAATGCAAAGTATGATCAAACAGACTAATTCCTCACGGGAGGTAACAAGAGAAGGTAACTCGATACTTGGCGCCAAGTACAAAAAAAGGAAATATTCACCAATGGCCCTGCCACACAGATATTTCAATCATCACCCGTACGTGGGGCTCTCAAAACCGCAGTACCTGTCGATCGTCCCAACGTTGAGGGTGCGTCCTCATGCGCTCGAACTCCAGGGTGTTCCGACACTGCTTCCTTCCCATCACCATCACCACCAACCTCGCTTCGAAGATGGACTGCTTGATCCTCAAGTTCCGATGGTGACTCCGCACATACCCCACCATCAACCGCGCTTTCATTAACCTTCTCGTCATCTGCGTCCTCGGGGCCGCCAGTTTTCATACTATAGTTTGTCCACATGCTCTTGCTCCCCGCGGTCAGGCCTGGACAGCTTCCAAGGATCTTGGCACTCCAGCCACTGACTTCGCTATCCCAGCTGCCTCTCCTCGAGCTCCTAGGTCTGAGGGCACGGACACTAGCGTCCACATCCCGCTCCCCATCCACATCCAAGCGATCGTCATCAGCAAGAAGGAATTGGCTGGTATTCTCCCCTTCTGGGTCCCCAAGCACGCTACCTCCGAGGTGAGAGATTGAGTCACCGCCTCCAAGTAAACCAGGCAAAGTCGCAGACCCCAATGAACCAATGGTCATGCGTGATCCGGGCATCGCATATGCTGAAGAAGCGAGCGTAAGCATTGAGGCGTTATCAAGAGGCGGTGAAGAGGGGCGCGGGTTATTTCGGGGATGGTGTGCCGTATGAAGCGGTGCTTGAAGTCCGTGGACATTGAGGCCTAATAATCCAGAGGCAAGATTTGCATGTGCCATGGAAGAGGGAGGAAGTGAGACAGATTGGGGTGATGCTGTAAATGAGGCAAATGTGACAGATGTGCCACCACTAACTAGGCCGCCATTAGTACCCGTGGAAGATGAGCGGGCATGGAGTGCGTGACGTTGCGAAACCTGTGATACAGGGGTCACAGGGACCTGTGCTATGTGGCCAATGCCAGCGGGCGGTAGGTCAATGCTGAGGACAGTGGTGGGTTTGGTGCTCGCTGCAATGCTGCGGAACGTGCGGGAATGAGAAATGTAGGATGAAGAGGAATGGGAAAGGGAAGGCGACGGAGGGGAGCTAGGGGGTAGAGGACGCAACGATGCGTCCTCATCGGCCTCCAGGGCACTGACAGGTGACCACATAGAATCGCGAGCCAGGGATGAATGGCGGGTGGAGGCATCCACGTAATCATCGTCACCAGAGTGAAGAGATTGATTAAGGTCCGTCTCCGCATCGTTGAGGGAGATGGTGCGTCGATGCGACATTGCAGACGAAACACCCCTTCGGTGATAATGGACGGTACCCTGCCGCTGCGATGCAGGTGGGTTGACGTGCGGCAGAGGAGAGGAAATGGATCGACCGCTGGACCGTGAACCGTGGCCAAGATGGCTCTTGTGGTTTGGAACGATCTTATGGGTGAGCTTCAAGGCATTTTCATCTGGAATCCTCCTCGCCCTGCCTGACCCGCCGAGCTTGCGTTGCAACCAATTGATGATTGGTTTACTGGAGCGATGAGGGTTTTTCTTAGAGTACAGTTGTTCAGATACCTGCGTCTGCTTCGATGGGAGCGGGGCCCTACGAGCACCATGTTGTGGTCCCTTCATTGCGTCTACGTTTCCTAGCTTGGGCTGAGGCTTTTGTAACTGGGGAACGGGAAGGACCATGGAATCTGAGGTTGGTGGAGACATGTGCGACTGAAATATCTAATCCTGAGCAAAGCCCAAGATCGGCACTCGAAAAGAAGGACTATGGCGGTAGCTTTCAAGTGCATTGCCATGTAAACAACCACGTCTCAACTCAGTCTCGGATGCAGTAGCACCTAATATACATAGTAGATCCGAATCGTAATATTTCATTCTGACACCTGTTAGTACAATACATCGCCTGGCAGGGCTTTCACCACTCCGCTTTCTCGGTCGCCTTTGTCGGAACAACTGGGATTTTGTTTCCCTTGTACCCAAACCCATCCAACCACGGCCAAACTGCGCTCCTGCTTTGTTCAAACGAGGAAATGGCGCCATCCTTCTGAAGTGTCAGCGCGATATCATCCAAACCATTCAACAAACAATGGCGCCGGAATGGATCCACCACAAAGCGAATCGCCGCCTTGCCGTTACCTCGCCTTACTTCCTGTTTCTCGAGGTCAACCTCAAGCTCCACGCCCGCTTCTGCATCCGCAGCAAGTTCCTTGCACTCCGCTTGAGAAAGCGCCAACGGGAGCATGCCATTTTGCATAGCGTTGCTCTGGAAAATCTCACCAAAACTCGGGGCGATAATACAACGAATACCAAAGTCATTCCTGCAATTCATAATAATTGTTAAGCCTCGGATAATCAAACCTCGTTAGGCGACTCACAAGCTCCACGCAGCGTGTTCGCGAGAGCTACCACAACCAAAGTTTGGTTCGCTAACCACAAGAATTCTTGCCTGGTCGTATGGTGCACGATTCAGGACAAAGGTCGTCTTCTCCCCTGTCTTGGGATCGAAGCGAAGGGCATAGAACAATGCATTAGAGAGTCCGGTACGTTTCAACGTTTTGAGGAATTGTTTGGGAATAATCATATCTGTGTCGACATTGGACATGTGCAACGGTGCTGCGACTCCCTGGACAATGACAAATTTCTTAACGGCAGAGCTCGAGGGCGCACGGAGGTCTGTGGAAGAGGTCCCGGATGCGTGGGTAAGGGGTTTGGGTTCTGGAGGAGGGAGGACAGGGTCCGTTAAGAACTCGTGTGGACTCAATCGTTTCAGGGACGACGCTTCAGCTTTAGTCTCAGTCGTTGAACCCAATAACTTCCGGACATCAGTGAGCTTTCCCTTGATGGCTGCAGCCGCTGCCATGGCAGGACTGACGAGATGAGTCCGCCCTCCAGCACCTTGACGACCTTCGAAGTTGCGATTACTTGTGCTAGCACAACGCTCGCCCGGCGCCAGCTGATCCGGGTTCATACCCAAGCACATAGAGCATCCAGCTTCCCTCCAGTCAAAACCGGCACGCTTGAAGATGGTATCTAATCCTTCTGCTTCTGCGTGTTGCTTAACCAGCCCCGAACCAGGAACGACCATAGCTTGGACGTTTGGTGACACCTTCGCATCGGGTCCGGCAGCCAAAACGACTCGTGCAGCGGAGCGAAGATCTTCAATACGGCCATTCGTGCAAGAACCAATGAAGACTTTATCCAAGGAAATGTTCTCCATAGGAGTATTCGGTTGCAGACCCATATAAGTCAAAGCCCGCTCTGCACCAGCCCGCTTAGCTGGGTTCATTCTTGCCGGATCAGGTACAGAACCAGTGATGGGAACGACGTCCTGAGGGGATGTACCCCACGTGACAGTAGGCGGTATATCAGCCGCATTGATCTTCAGTTCTGTATCGAACTTTGCGCCATCATCGCCCTTGAGGGTACGCCAATAAGCAACAGCACGATCCCATGCTTCGCCCTTTGGAGCCAGGGGACGATTGCGGAGGTAATCAAAGGTGATGTCATCAGGTGCAACCAAACCAGCTCGAGCACCGGCTTCGATGCTCATGTTGCAGACACTCATACGAGCCTCCATGCTGAAGCTGCGGAGAACAGAGCCAGCATATTCGATGACATGTCCTGTACCTCCAGCGGTTCCGATGAGTCCAATGATATGCAGGATGACGTCCTTCGAGGACACGCCTTCAGCGAGGTCACCGTCTACAGTGATGCGCATGTTTTTCCCCTTGCGTTGCAGTAAGGTTTGAGTAGCAAGGACATGTTCGACTTCGGATGTTCCAATGCCAAACGCCAAAGAACCAAATGCGCCATGGGCTATGTAAAGAGCACGTGAATGACTGTCAAGACCTAAAATTACGAACATACTGGAGGTGTGTGAATCACCACATACGCAAGTTATACCTGGAAGCTGTAGGATGGTTAGTAACATACAGTGCCAAAGATACTCGAACGCGTTTTACTGTGAAGCCTTGTTCGGGTCCGATAACATGTACGATCCCTGCCGTTCGATCAGAAATAAAGCGTTGCAGGAAGAAGGTAAGTATCTACCCTGACGTCGGTCCGCCAGCCCGAAGTACGTGAGTCCAAACTCTTTCACGTTTTCTTCGACGGCTTGACACTGTGCGCGAGAATCGACCTCGGCGACAAATGTATCGACCGATTTGTAGTTCTTGCGCGATATCGTACTTTTACCAAATGAGTATTCTGATCCGATACTGTTGCCGGTGTAAAAGTTACTCACGGGATGTTATGATCGACAGTCGCCAGGGTACAATCTGGGCGGCGAACGCTCCGCCCAGCTGATCGCCTATCAGTACTATCAGCAAACGAGCCGACACGGGAAGTGTGGAACGTACAGTCCCTCGAATGCCTGAGGGCTTGTGACTTCGTGAACTAGGTGACTGCAAGACAAGGTCGACCTCGGATCCACTTGGGAGACCAATACACGTACCGATCGATGTAGATAAGGGCCAATCCATCCTCCATTGCATCTCTGGGAGGGAAGTGAGGCTCGTTTCGACTTCGACGCGTTGCCATTACTCACACAACATGGTCGTCCCAGATTTTATCATACAGGGTGCGGGGTCCAGTGACAGGCGCTGGCATCGTGGTGCGCAAGGTATAGCGACGGTGTAGAAAGCGAAGAAAGAGTGCACTCAATCTTGTTGCGATTTCGCTTCCGGTAGTCGGCCATTTTAACTTATCACTGATCTCGGCCGATCGTGGACTCGGCCGACATCGCGTAGTACTAAACCGAAATCAATTTCGCTTCCAGTCGTCTGTTTGGTGGCGGCGCCACCAACGACTGGAAGCGAAAACGGATAAGAGTTAGCCGTACTGAAATCTACTAGTATGTACTTACATGTTCATATTGGTTACAAAAAAAGATAAGGACTGAGAATCTACACCAGTACTGTACCTTAGCGCTCAGAAATGGATTGTTTTGGCAACCACTGGACTATGGCGGGAAATGCCGTACATAAACTGTACAGTTTTTCAGCCACAGCTCACAGTTCCCCTCCACAATACTTACTCGAGCTCCAAGTCGACGTAATGGCCAAGTCCAAGAAGTGAGCTCCTCCTGGATTGTTTGCAATCCGTGTTAATGCGTTTCCAGCCACACCAACCACAACCAGAGTCGCAAGGCCCACCGGAATGGCATCAAGCGGCCGCAAACCAATCGGACACGCTCGTTGAAGGGGGTATGTACTCATTCTTCCTGTCCACGCCCTCTCCGATGTTAAAGCTTGCATTACATAGGTTGACCCTAAGGTATGTCATCATCGTCTGTTGATTCGTACTGTGACCCTCATCCTATCACACAGTTCCGTCGGAACTCGCTCTTCGCACTCGTTGGATCTGTACGCTCGATATTTCCCTGTCATGACCTTGTCTAACTTCGTACCAGCGAAAAGCACGTGCAGAGAAAAGTAAAAATTCATGATCCAAGCGGGTTACTCCCCATCCCCTACTGCGTCGCGATGCTCAAGGATCACAGATGTGTAGATCACTCGACATATGTATCACTTACCGTAGCCATGCGGTGCAACAGAAAAGTAACAACATCGCATTTCAATACCGTTCCATCACGATCGTGATTCTGGTGTATGCGAATTGTCCCCGTGTTTCTCCCTCCGACTCGCTTGTAAGTTCCTCGCATTGCGTTCGAGAGCGGCTTGCAACCTTGCAGCCTAAAGACGCAATGAAAACGAGTGAATGTCAGTAGGGAAGCAACGCTGAAACGTACTGCCGCATCCTCAGGTCGAAGCGCACCCTTGGCCATATTGTGTTTGCCATATTTGAGTTTCTTGACTCGAGTGGCTTGCATCTTCTTACCCGACGTGTCTTCCTCGAGTAGAGCCTCGCACTCTTCCTGGGTCGCTACGTAACCTTGTAACAGGGAGAAGAACTTGTGACGGAGGACAGTTTTGATTCTTTCAAACGCATGCGCGCTGTACCACCCATCTCGTTCCTGGAGTCGCTGAGGCAGGAGCCAAGTAGTAGACACAGTGATACTCACATCACACGTTTCCCGTAAGTCGTCTTCGCTTTCAATCATATCTTTCAACATCGGGTCCCATATATCGCAAAGCTGGAAGGCCGCTGTTTCCTTGGTGAGCGTGACACCATCAAATACGTGCGACTTGCTGGAAAATGGGATGAAGTCATGGGCCGCCCAAATAGAAGAAAAGTAGTACCCACCGTCGCTCAACCTCTAGCGCTTCCTCTTGCTCAACAGACCTGGTGATATATGCGGCAGCTGATCTCCCTTCTTGTCTGCGGGATACAATGGAAACCCTTGACATTGGATGATTTGCGTTGCGAAAATAAATTCGCTGATAACTGTCGGTGTATGAGAAGAGCTGATGATCTGCTCCTTAATGAATGCTTACAACCGAGCTTCTGTGTTCTTCCTTGGGTCATATTTGTGGCGGATAAGTGTATCCCGCCAGGGCCCATCCTGGAACGTATAGCAAACAAGAGGGAGTAAGACCTTAGAGCTGCATAACGTGAGTTGATGTGAAGAGTGAACAAAGAATCCTTACTTGTGTATCTCTCTGACTTCGGCAGGACTAAATTGATTATACAAGGCAGCACGTGTCCAGATTGGACGTTCTTGCACGAGCTAATAGGCACATAAGTTACACTGTTGGGATAATTCGACAGAGACCGGTGCCACCTGCATGACGCGTTCGAGGAGTTCTGGCTTCACCTGATTCTGGGCTTGTTGCACGGCGGGAATCGGACTTTCTGGAACCTGTGGAGCGTGATGCAAAAATCAACGAACCAGGAAAGCAACTAACATTGAGATCCCCAAATGTCACTGTTGCGGGGCCATATCCCTTCCAACGACCCTTATTAATGAGACGCTTCCGTTCCTCACCAATGTCTTCATTGACGACGGTAGCCACCATCGAGGCGGCGCTCGGTTTGAAACTACTCATCGTCGAGCCTATGCCGCAGAGACAGGTTCAAGCGACTTACTTATAATTTTGAGGAATGCCCTGACGACTGAATATGGGTGGTGGAAAGAGCCTCAAATTACTCCGTGGAACGGATGGTTCGCCATCATTCACTAGACCGGGATCGATATTGGGATCATCACCTGCGGAAGAAGAGAGAACATAATCTTCTTTTTCTTCAGGGATGGCATACTGCCGAATGGCATCCACTGCCAACATGTCAGTGTGATCTCTATAGTCGTGCCATCTTCGACTTACCATCCATTCTGTCCATTGCCAGCCGCAGCTGCGCGACGGGATCCGACATGTCGGGTTGAAACTGATAGTCCGCCATACCTGTCCCAGTAGTAAATAAACGTTACTGTTATGATAACAGCCAGACTTGCTGCGAAACCGAACGGTCTTGCATACGACGCCCAACGGTTCTGCAACATACTCTCCAACGGTACCATCATGGCCTGGTTGCCGACGTTTTCTTTTCGTGATCTTGACTAAGATATTGCCAGTCCCGACGACGTCTCCAGGTATTGGATGTGCATAAGGGTTGCCGCAGCGAAGATTTAGTTCCAACAACGCTTCGTTGCGTGCGGCGGTGCGCTTGAAAGCGCTCTCGAGCTTCGACGTGCCTCCTAAATTGCGAACTGCTAACGGGACGGAAGAATGCTGTACATAACCTGGATACTCGACGGAATAAAAATGTGTAGCGGGAAGGGGATGCTCAGGCGCCGCAGTAGGCGAAGGCGTTGATTGCTCGGTGGCGGTCATAGTAAATGACTGATTAGCAAGATATGTAGTCAAGGCATATTCTAAGTCTCCTCAGCTACCTCCTGTTTTCTTCTGTAGATTCTTCCACGCACTCAATAGTTCCTGCGAATAGACGGTTAAAGACGAAGCAATACATTCATTCATTCGAACTTACTGGGTCTGACAGATTGACACCAGCCTTCTCAAGCTCCTCCTTGAGTTTCTTACCTGCCGCGCGAAATTCTGCATTGGAAAAAAGCTGGAACAGCTGCATTGTCGTCGGACCTGTGGTCGGGTCGACACCTGTATGATTTAAACCGCCTGCAAGTCAACATAACAGGGCGCGTGTACCTTTCTGGTGCATGAGCTGTTGGATCTCATCCAGCGCCTTCGCGGCCTCTGGATTGCTCAATAGCTTCCGCATGGCAGGCATGTTTGCTACCTCTTCGAAGCTGCCTAGGCTCGAGCTTAGCTCCGACGGCTTTTTTATTCTTGCATGGACACAGGGCGTGAATGAAAGTGAGCGACGACAGCGAAATGCGTGGCCCCGTGTTGCTGGACGCGCTGACTGGCGTGCGAGCAGTACAAGGTGCTTGATCATTGATGTTGACACTGGGAGAAAAGTTTCACGCCACAGACGCGTCAACCGTTGGACGCGTCCACTTTCTCATGGATTACGATTACTTTTCGATCGAGGGTATCCTTGCGGAAAACCAAGTGAGTACTCTACCCATTAGATTGAGCATCGCTATATGTGACTTTGTAGAAAGTACATTGTACCTTCAAGATAGATATACCGAGCATGGGGCATCTTGGGGGGGGCTCTGATAAAGATGTACGGTCCCACCCATAACCCGGTTATCACCCCGCTGAATAGAGATAGATCAAGGCTTTAACAAAGGTCTCACTTCCAATATGGCTAGCATACATCTTTATCTATTCGTAAGCCTATCTGTACCATCTGCGTTCCCATCCACTCCATGATCTTGCAGGGACTGGGCTGATGTGGCAACACCGGGTGCTTTCGGTAGGAGAGTCAGAAATGCACTAAAAGCAGAACCTCGGAGCGTCAGGCTCTCTACACTCGTCGGCGCGGGTGGGTTCTGGTATGGATTTGGAAAAATGATTATGGAGATGTGTGTAAACTGTCATGGGTGTAGGAGAGTCATGCTAATCCCGATTTCTAGATTATCGGAGGACCAGGCCCGTGAAATGGAGGTGGTTTTGACGCAGGTATGTAGTCTTTGCGTGTTGGAATACCTCCTAGTCTGAAGATGACCACTGTCAGGCACTCCGCGGGCGTCTCACAGAGGTGATCGATCAAGCTCAACACTTTGCGGCGTTGGGTCCTTCAGGAGGTGGAAGGAGCAACAGCGATGTGACACAATCATTTCGAGAAGGATTGGATGGAACAGAAAGAGAACGTAAGGTTGGATTTTTCGATTTACAATGCATAGGACTGACGTCTCGGCAGTGTTCTTATTGGCACAAGAGAGCGTCAGACAAACAAAGCGTTGGTACGAAGGAAGTGATAGAACACGGCGGTGAATATGGTGTCATTGGTCCTTTCTCAGAGTGACCTCTGAGTCTGAGGCGGGCAGTGCCTTTAGTTCGTGTACGAACCTGTCATATGCTGAGTAGGAGCATCACGATTGGAGAAATGCACGTTACCATTTCGTGCTTGCCCAAAGAGCAATTTCGATCGCCATCAGGATGAAGAAGTGGACATTGCCATTGGTGAGGTATGCTAGCCAGGCAAAGATCAAAAAGAGGACGGTAAAGGCACAGTCGACTGCGAGTAAGAACGAGGGATGTAACGAAGAGCCTGGCTTGAGGAGGAAAGAAAAGAAACCGTCCGATCCAGATGATGACATGTCTAGTCAAAAGAGCTGAACACGACATAGATACAAACATCGATCAACACTTCTCAATATTCTCTTTCCCGGCACGACGGAATGCAAAAACGGGTGTTTGCAAGGCCCCCAAGTCTGACTCGGCTTGTCCGGGTGCTGGAATGAACAAGTTAGCTCTTGAATGGATCAACCAGTCCAACTAACATTGGAAGCCGCCCGAAAGTTCGAAATACTTTTCAACGAAAGAGAGGACGGATTCCGGCCTAGGGGATTCCTCTGAAGCGTCAGAATCGTCGGTGCTTTGGGGCGGTGTCCGAAGCACGGGGAGTTTGAGGTGATCTAGTCGGGTGTCGAAAACTGCAAGGCTTATGGGTGACGAGCTAGGTTTACAGGTTGGAACGGCATTTAGGAAGGGAGAGGAAACATACCTGCCAGATTGTGAAGAGAGAAATTCGACAGTAGAAAGTGCGTGCGTGATCAGCAAGAAATACGATGACACGGTGTATCTGTGGGAATTTCAATGAGGCGAGTTTCTGACATGCACGTCAACTTACGCCTCTGGCTCGGGCAAGAAATACGAGGAAAGCTCGTGCAACACAAGCAAAGAAGGCGCACGGTCGAGCGTCACTTTCGGAGCGATCGGGACAGACGGGTCGAAAACATCGTGCGTACGGAGCGTGGCGAGGACCGCAAGGAGAGCTTGGGGACTAGGAGGATAGCTAGAGAGGAAGGGTCACTCATACGACACGTGGGGGACGAAATGAAGAGGGCGAACAAGACGGAGACTCTAGAGCTCACGGCTGCGACTGTTCCGGTGGAGGAGTGTGTGTTGAGCCAGTGATCGGAGGAGAGAGTGTGAAGGAGGGCATGGCGGGAGGGCGTGCAGAGAATGGCGCTGTGGACAGACAGACAGAGGTGAACCGGTGCCGAGGGTGGATACGGGCCGTGCACGACGAGGGACCTGAAATGGGGCAGGGCCGGGGCTGGCTCGGGCAACAGACGCATCTATGATCGCGTCACGTGGAGATCGCCATCCTGTGTTGATAAAGGTCCGCTCATCATTGACCCTTTCGGCTCATAACCACTACTAGCATGTCCGCCCTCTCAGCGATCCCTCTTGCTGCTACCCTTTTTCTCAACTCTGCCCAGGCAGCCTCACAGTTCGTCCCCGTACCGTGGCTCGCCCCAGCGATTGGCCTTCTCAATACCCTCGTCATCATGATCAGGCAGGCCCATGCTAACAAGTACGCCAGTTTCCGTCTCGTCTCTTCGTCACATCTCATTGGCCACTAGGAATGCCTTGCGTCAGCTCCTGGATCGCTGCATCAGCTTCTTGGTCGTCGTTCAACAACGCGGCGATGACGCTTCCGCTGAAGAGCGGGAAAGATTGAGCGCTGGTGTTCAGAGGTCTTCCCGCCCTCATACCATATTCCCCCGTCTAATAGCATGCCTCCAGCACTCTCAATGGTGTCATTAACAATATGGATAAATGGTGCTCGAAAAACGCATTCGAACTGTTCGTCAAGCAAAGCGACCTCAGTATCGCTATTCAAGACTGTCACTTGGAGATCAACGATAGTCTAGCAAAACTCCAAGTGAGTACAGAATATATTTTGTCTCTCTCTGGCTAATCTCTTCCTCTAGCTCACTGCAGCATTAGATACTGCGGTCTGGCAGTCAGAATTCAAGGCAAACAATGAACGTGACCAAGCCGAAATTCTGACCTATCTCTCTGATATCAAAAATACCCAATCCATCATTGCGATGACTCAGCATCAACAAAGCAATGATATTAAGGCTATCATGGCACTGATGCAACAGGTGTGTGAGCGACCTAGTCGCCTCCGAGTTCGGTCCAAACCCTTGTTCTTCTGTTAGAATCTCTCGCCTAGTAATGATACCCAAGGGCTCGGAACGAACTTGTATAACATACAAAAGTCCACAAGGAAACTTCTTGCAAACATGCATTTGCAACGAGGAGAAGTACGCAGGCTTGGCCAGTACCCTGTCAGTGGGACGGGCTCCATGGACATCTGGGAGGGGTTATACCTACATGAAGAAAAGGTCGCCATCAAGATCTTGCGTGCAGTACATTCTACCCCAAAAAGTCTACAGGTACGCCACCGTAAATCCGTGAATGTACTTGCACAAACAATTTGTCAGCGATTCAGACGCGAAGTCGACATTTGGAATAAGGTATGGGAGACAGACCAAGGCCGTAATATTCTGCCCCTCTATGGGTTTTGCCAGAGCGATGGGCCATTTCCGTATGTCCTTTTCATTGTAGTTGAAAATCTTATCTCACTTCAGTGGCAGTTTTGTTGTTAGTCCCTGGCACGCAAATGGCACGGTTGACAAGTACGTCGGCCGCTTTCCAGACGTTGATCACCTTGCGTTGGTCGGTCTTTGCAATTAGTTCATCGTAGATCCTGTTTGGTTGACCGAGCTAACTCACAGATCAAAGGTATTAGTAAGGGCATCCATGTCCTGCACACCATGGAGCCACCCATTGTTCATGGAGACTTGAAAGGGGTATTTGTCCACGCACTCCGACATAATTAAATCTGACGACTCCTTTTCAAGGCTAACATCATCGTTAATTCGGCCGGAAGCCCTCTCCTTGCCGATTTTGGTTTTTCGCGAGTATGTCGTGGTGTAATGACAACCTAACGTCCGCCTAATACACTGGTCATAGGTTGTAGAAGACATCACTGGAGTACCCTTCACTCAGTCTGCTGGGTGAGTGCGGTCAATCATTCTTGTCGAGTTTTTATTTAAAAATGGTTCGTTCCTTGGTGTCAGGGTCTCGAACTCTCAGAGATGGTTGGCACCTGAACTATGCTTTGACAAAGGCAGGCTCACGATGGCCGCTGACATTTATGCATTTGGAATGACGATGTTAGAGGTGTGTTTGTCCCTTGTCTCGATCAAAGAAGCTCCCAGTGACACCTAAACAGTTGATGACGCACGCGATGCCTTGGACGACCGTCCGACACACTACCCAGGTTATCATCAAGGTGGCTCACGGCGAGAAGCCCCCTAGACCTTGCGATGCAGCCACCATTTCGAGAGGACTCGATGATCGTCACTGGGTAATCATGCAAAGGTGCTGGGATGCCGCAGAGACTCGGCCAAGTGTGGTGGATCTTATGCAGGTATTATGATGATGAGAGTGCATGACGACATTACGTACTTAATTTCTGCGACCTTCTGAAATTGCTGAACAGCAAAAACAATATCAAGAATAGTGAGGCGAGCAAAAATGCTCTTTAGATGTCATGTCTGTGCGCTAGCAGCCCGGCGGTAAAAACTATCCAACGAAATGGGCTCCGAGTCAGACCGTAGTGGACTGAGGGGGTGCCTCATATAAAACAACAGCATCTTCGACCATGTCCGAGGCCAGCCACAGGTCCAATACAGAAAAAGGATAGTGCTCATCTGAAGCAAGTGCAAATAGATGTCGTATGATAGTGCTGTTTGCAAGGAAAATGTCGTGGCGACAAAGAAACGCCACAACATCCACCACAGCCTTCTTTTTTGAGTCGTTGACTGCCGACTCTTCAAGGAATCAATTTGCTTCATACTTCGCGCGGGCTTCTTGCGTTGCTTCTTGATGTGACGGGAAATATTGCAGAACGGAAGGCAATCAATTAATCGTTGATGATCAAAATTGCCGTCCGATATCACCTGGCCTGGAGAGCAGCAACTCGAACTGCACCTCAGGCAGCACCTCCTCGATGCCAATAGAGGCCTCAGAGGCCCTTTCCCACACACGCAACGCCGTGGCCTCTGAGGATCAACTTCACGAGGTCTATTTTAGAGGGTGGAGCAGTTCACATTCACATTATTGCTGATCCATTTATTAGGTCAAATACTTCTTTCGAAAGGTTCCCACTGATCTTATCGTCGCTCTCCAGGGTCCGGGTCATCACTTTGGAAGAGGGCGATGAGATTTGCTTCAGAGAAGGTGAAGGTGGCCCGGAGCGGTTCAGCAAGGGACCCCCTCCAAGTCTCTGTAGCCTCCACCTCGTTGTTGCTCGGGTTCTGAGGGTGAGTGGTGCTGCTGATATAATTCTGCACTGGCGGTAAACTCCTCCTTTCTGGCAGGGTCATGATTGCATAGCTCCTTAATAATGCCCCTTCGCAGATTATTGTGTTTTTTCACGCATAACTTCCTACTTCGCTTTTCATAAGGTGGAGTTCATTCAAACTTAGTGTACACAGTTGTTGTCATGTGTCTACTCCCAGGCAACGAGCTCAGTGGATCTCGGTTAATCAGGCGCAAGGGAATAAGTTCGGGTCAATCCTCGGGGTACGGTGAGCGAGCGAGGGCTCACAGCTCATTTTTGAATGCCTGGAGACTACATTGGGCTGCACTGATGCAAAACGTTAAGCAAGCGAGAGGGTCCCTTGGAGGATGTCCCGGTCCATAGTATCACTGCAGCCTCATTGTGGCACTCGATGAGCGGGTCAAAGTATTTGTATATCCATCCAACGTTCCCGACGGCGAGCAGAGGTTTAGTTTGCAGGAACAGTAGGTCTTCTTCAGCGTCGAGTCTCAATTCTAACTTCGATGATCGTGACGGGTCACTTTTGTGTCTATGCAAGATTGCGCCAGGACAAAAGATGCATGTATCCGTGCTGTCCAGGGATTCATTACAAGCCTTGGCGTTCCCCCTTATGTGGCCAGAGCCCATGTTTTGGAACGATCTAATGATACAGAATTACATAGTAGAAAAATCAATCAAGGTACAACAAATAAAGCGATGGATGGACAATATAATACACACAATCGTTCTCGCCCGCCCGTCCTGACGGCTGCAACGCCCCATCGCTCGCCGACTCGGGCAACGATTCTTGCACATCCCGCGAACTTCTAAAAGGAACTTGTCCTGCGATGCCATGGTTCATTTCAGCTAGATGTAATGAAAATTGAGCCATCATACCTTCACCAGCTTCCTCAAGAGTTTCATGATCAACTCTTTTTCGTACTCCAACTCCTCAACGTCCTGGATCTCTTATTCCTTGAGCTCAAGATACCAGTCAAGGAGCTTGTCTCTGTCCACCCTATGTCCAGTCTCCCGTTCCACGGCAGATATATGCAACACAACGAGACTCTGCAAAGTCATGTATTTGTCATGAGCGATCACCATTCGTCGCCTTGGCTGAGCGGGTGCAGGGGCAAGAGTTTCAGAAAGCATGCTCCCTACTCCAGGCATCGAGGACGGAAGATGCACGCTGCAATGACTTGCAACGCAAAACCTTTTCTTCGTCCAAGCGCTTGTACAACTCCTTGGCGATGTTGCTGATGGTTTTGGGAAGGGGAAACTGGTCGCACCAACTTTCAATGTCACGGAACGCCTTGAAGAGGTTACGCTCCGAACGGGAGCCTTGCGAGTGTGAAGCAGCCCGCTGCAGCTCACGTGCGATTCCAGAGCCACCGTTCCGGAAACTAATGACGGTATCGAGCTGTCCCATACCCTCTCCTAGAGGGTCCGACGCAGCACCAACACGAGAAGGGTCGTCTCCTTCATCTTTGGAAGATGTCGTTTGCAGCATCATAACCAAAAGAAGGCAAGAGGGAAAATGTACTTACCCTCCGCTCGCTCCTAGTGTTCACGATACTGCTGCCCAACACCAGACCGCAGCTGCCACACACAAGGTCCCCGCTCACAAACGCCTCGACGATGTGCGGGTTTGGGCCTCTGCACTCTGGACGGATCATCGTACAGCTAAGCCTGGCTGGGCATTCGCAGCGAGAGGAAAGGGCTGTGAAATGAGGAAGTGAGTGGTTGGTTTGGAGACTGTTACAGAGCCAATCGCGGCAAACGGTTTTGTCATCAATTACATAACTTTATCAAGCGCTCTGAGCGAATGTCCACCGTTCCAGTTTACTGGATCCAGACAAACAGGAGATCTGACATTCTCTTACAGTGATGATATGGAGGACTCCAGTGACAAGCAGAGCTACAGTAACGACTCGGATATGGTGAAACACGCGCTCGCAATCCTTAATGAAGACGATAAGTGGAAGTCTTTGCCTCATACCAGACGGATCCTGGAATCTGGAGAGGAAGGTGGCAGATGGGATCTCATCACTCCTAGATTTTTATACCACTTGATTTCCCAATCACAAACGTTCAGCGATAGTATGGTCCTCGATCAATTCTGGAAACAACTCGGGAAGTGCGATGAGAGGCTGCAAGAAAATAGTCAGTACCGACGTCTTTTCTCGTATACTTGTTACATTCATTCCTTGCAGTCGAACGTCTAAAGGAGGAGGAATTCGTGTCGGCAGAGAGGTCTTTCGAGATGTTGTTCCGCGGATTACATGCGGACGATGTTGACTTCGATCCTATTGTGAGGATGTCAGCGGAGTACTTCACTCATCTTGGCGTCCAATGTGAGCAATTTTTGCGATCGCTTCTTAGTATTTACTGTTTGACGATCATCGACGCCGCAGTCATGAATCCGGGAGGGAAAAAATCCGGGACGAGCACTGCACATTCCATCAGTGAAAGTATTAGCGAGGACACAGACAGGCTCCTTGAGGAACTCAACAAAGAAGTGGGTTTTGGAAAGCGGAAACAAGAAATTCTGAAGAAATTGGTATGTAGTATATTCCTCACTGAGACATACCATCTTTTTGATCGCCACGATGCACAGTCATTTAAACGCGATGGGAAGTCTTGCTTGTTGACTGGCCTTCCGTTCACCCCTTTCGATGAGGATGGAATTGATCCTATTCTCGCACACATTATTCCAAACTCTGTACATGAAAAGGTTTGTGTTGAATTATTACAATCGCCATGCTTTCTCATAACTTCCATTTAGTCACCCACGCTGAAGTGCATAGCAATGTTTGCCGGTAACACCATGAGAAATGACGTTATCCACCATCTGGATTCCATTGGCAATGTCATGAATCTTGAGCTAAATGCTCATAGATCATATGATAAGTTGAAGTGGGGAATTCAAGCAGAGGGAGAGGGTGGAGAGGTTTGATTGCGTTGTCATCTCATCATTGTTACTGAACGATTTATTAGGTCAAATACTTCTTTCGAAAGGTTCCCACTGATCCTTATCGTCGCTCTCCAGGGATCATCACTTTGGAAGAGGGCGATGAGATTTGCTTTGGAGAAGGGTCTGAAGGCGGCTCGGAGTGGCTCGGCAAGGGACCCCTTCCAAGTCTCTGTAACCTTCAGCTAGCTGTTGCTCGTGTTCTGAGGATGAGTGGTGCTGCCGACATCATCTTGCAGTGGAAGGATGAAGCAGATGACGACGATGGATGTTTTCATCCCTCCGTCGCCTCCGAAGATTTCTGGAGTATATTGAATGCTAAACTCTTTCTTTCTGGCAGAGCCGTGATTGTATAGCTCCTTAATCAAGTCCCTTCGTAGATTATCATTGTGTTCATGCTTTCACGCGTAAGCTACTACTGTACTTTCGTTTTTCATAAGGTGGAGTTCACTCGAATTCAGCTTACACAGTTGGTATCATGTGTCATACTCTAGACAATGAGCTCAGTGATCTCGGTTGACATGCTTTCCAGCCCTTGCCAGCCTATATTCAGGCGCAAGGGAATAAGATCGGGTCGATCCTCGGGGTACGTTGAACGAGAGAGGGCTTGCAGTTCATTTTTGAAAGCCTGGGGACCACATTGGACGTGCAAAACGTTAAGCAAGCGGGAGGGTCCCTTGTATGTCCCTCTCCATAGTATCATAGCTCCATCGTGGCATTCGTATATGCATCCATGGATCCAGACTCCAGACAACGAGCATAAGTATCAAAGTCGCATTCTCCAGCGACCTGATCGAGTCATTCTAACTTCGGTGATCGTCACGGGTCACTTCCGGGTCAACGCAGGATTGCTCTAGGACAAAAAGATGCACGTGTCCGTGTTGTCCAAGAACGAGCCATTACAAGCCTTATTGTTTTAGAAAGTTGCATAGTAGAACAATCAATCAAGATGATACAACAAATAAACCAACTTGAACACCATACAGTATCATGGATGAGAGGACTCTCCCCCTTCCGTATCCACTGAAGGATGGACCATATAATACACACGATCGTTCTCGCCCGCTTGTCCTGTAGAGGAAGACGGCTGTAATGTCCCGTCGCTCGCCGACTCGGGCAACGATTCTTGCACATCCCCGCGAACTTCCAAAAGGAACCTGTCCTTCGGTGCCATGGTTCATTTCAGCTAGATGTAATGAAAATTGAGCCATCATACCTTCACCAGCTTCCTCAAGAGTTTCATGATCAACTCTTTTTCGTACTCCAGCTCCTCGACGTCCTGGATCTCCGATTCCTTGGCTCGAGACACCAGTCGATGAGCTCGTCTCTGTCCACCCCCTGTCCAGTCTCCCGTTCCACGGCAGATATATGCAACACAACGAGACTCTGCAATGACATGTATTTATCGTGAGTGATCACCATTCGTCGCCTCGGCTGAGCGGGTGCAGGGGCAGGAGTTTCAGGAAGCGTGCTCCCGACTCCAGACGTCGAAGATGGACCGGCACCGCTGGTCGCCACATGGTTCAATCATAGCGAGCTCTCCTCAGATGTATCCATCCCCTCGATATCAGCCGATGGCATCTCCACGTCCTGGCTTTCTTCAAGCCCGCCTGAGGTCTGTGCGGTGTTCTCGTTGACACCATCCTCACCCTCACCCTCTTCCTCATCAAAGAACGTCGTCCTGCTCGACGTGAATGATCGATTGCCGCAAGAGCGTGTATGCTTCGCGCACGAATGCTGGTGTTATCTCAGACGTACAATTCGCCCGAGCAATGGCTTCGCTGAGACGAATCATACTTTCGAGCTGTCGGACAGTGATTCGACACGAGTTTCGACCGATGCCAGAGGCGTAATCTTGCCTCAAGATTCTGTACTTTTCCACCAGTACATCTTCCGCTTCGAGCGTAAGCTACGGAAAGTCAGTGAAGAAGAACTGGTAGAGTCGATGAAGTCCTCTTTCACCTTGGGATTGAAAGTTCGCGTGTTGCGGATATAACGTTGCAAAGCCTCTGTACTGAATTCCGGATTAATCGCTTCGTCTTGGAAACGATGGACATTCACGATATGCTTGGCAATGTTCAGATCCGTTCTTTCATCGCACTCGTCCAGGACTACGAAGAACAAATCGAACCTGCTCATGATCGGTGCACTCATAGCAAGGTTCGCCCTGAGCGTCTTCCTCCGGTCATACCGTCCGCTAATAGGATTCGCAGCAGCTAGAATCGACGTCCGGGCATCGAGGGTAGCATGGATACCGGCTTTGGCTATGGATATCGTCTGCTGTTCCATCGCTTCGTGAATAGCTACTTGATCCGAGATATCTATTTTGTCAAATTCATCAATGGCGCATATACCGTTGTCCGCGAGCATCAGAGCACCAGCCTCGATGGTAAATTCGCCAGTTTCCTCGTCTTTTACGACTGCTGTGGTTAGACCAGCGGCAGAGGACGCCTTTCCCGATGTGTAGACTGCGCGAGGCAGGAATGAACATATGTATCAAGCACGGTCGGTTAGTTTGCGATCGAGAGTTGGAACAAGATCGACATGTGCTTTAGGAATTGCGACTTGGACATTGATGGATCTCCAACGATGCATATATTGATATCGCCACGTAAATGCATCCCTTCGGCAGTTTGCTTGTGTACCCCACCCATCAGTTGCAGTAACAGTCCCTTCTTCACAATTTCGTGGCCATAGACTGT
>JBBPME010000013.1:0-144973 GCA_038090155.1 Rossbeevera pachydermis
GGGAGTCGGCTATCGCAAGATCTCAGACAGATCGATTGTATACATACGACCTCTCGGGACTATAACCTTAGTACAGGTAACGGAACCCCATTCTTCGCCTCACAGCTTCATCGAAAGTGATACCCTCCAGACTTGCCGCTTCTTCGATCCGCTCGCGCTCAGGCCCATGCAACAAATCCATCTCTTCACGCTCCATCCGTTTGTTTTCCCGCACGAGCAACACACGCACGACTAGAATAAAAAGGTGATGTTAATGAGTTACCATCCACTAATCTCGGCAGGGGAGCAACACAAACCAAAACTGAGGAGACTTGCAAAAGCGAGCGCACACAGCGCAATGATCATCGATTGATGGTACTCGGGGCCCCAGTTCGATGACCAGATGTACGATCCAATTCTGTTATACTTTCGTGACATGTTATAAGTAATCGAGACGCTAACACTTACAAATTCCCTAGGTTTCCGAACCCATTCACAAGGCCTATTGCCGCAGAACGTTTGGCAGGTGGTCGGGGAATAGCATTAGCCACCCACACCAGCGTCAGCGTAAACCCTGACAAAAAAATTGAGAACGCAGACGACTGAAGAATATAAGGTTACGTACCACAATAGCCTGACGTCATGAGGAACATCGAGAAATATCTCCCACCGGTCGCCATCGTCGACAGAGAGATGATATAACCAACCATGACGACCCACCACCAGGCGGTCATATGGAAGAATCGCTCTCCAGAGACGTCTGCATATATACCACCCGTCAGCAAAAACATATGTTGTCAAGCGAAAACCATAAATCATAAATCTGCTCACCAGCATGGCGTGCATTGATGACCGTCACGATGGCCGAAAAGACCCACGGGGGACTAACAAAATCTGGTGTGAGCTCAATCTATACCAGTAGCACCGTAATACATACGCAGCCATTAGCAAGGTGATCGTCGTTGAGTAGCCGAGAGTAGCAGTCAGCCTGAATACAGCGTGAATGGACCTCCTTTGTGAAATCCCGAGTTACGCAAAACACGTACGTTGGGAAGAAGTTGACGAAACTGAGTCCCAGTAATTGGGAACAACACATGAGCATGAAGATTGGTACCTTCGGATCTTTGAGTGCCAACTTCAAGCCTTCAAAGACACTGAAGAAGTAGTGGACACCTATCACTTCCAGGAAGCAAGAGAGACGTACGATGCTTGCTGTGAATCCTTATCGGCTTCTCCGGCATCTTCTGCGAGCCTAACTTGTGCCAAATGTCTCTCTTCAGGAGTCAACCACCTGGTGTTGTGTGGCTATCAGGAAGAACGTGCACTCAGGAACTTCTCAAAAATATAATGTAGGAGCTCGAAACATACATAATCTGGAAGCAACCACCTAGTGCATATTTCGTTGAGTAAATGGGACTAGCGATGGAGCATAAGCATAGGACGCACATGGCTAAGAAACCGATGATGATCGTTATTGCACCTTCGATATAAAAGAGCCTGGAAAGAAAGAAAAAACATGATGTCAGATGTCTCTTGGCCACGAATGATAGTCACCATCTCCATGCTGCGATACCCATGGCCCCATTCATATTTCCGAGTATACCTGCAGCCCATAACTGGCAGACTAAGAGTGAGACATCCGTACAAAGTGAGGAGGAAGGAGCTCACGCTACCAAAAGCATTGGATAAAAGTAATCCTGCATATAGAATAGCAGATCGGAAAGCTAGTTCCTATAGGAGGAAGGGTCGACTTCAATCCCAAAATGTCAGTAATAACACCAACCTTGCGTGTATACCACCTTGACAATAGATAGATGGCACCAGGATAGAACGCAGCCTTGAATGACATCTCGCATCAGCTGTTTGCGTCCAGGTGAATTCCATTGTCGTACCTCTGGCAACCCAATAAAAATCCGACAAGCCATGATACCAGCCCAGTTGTGGGTAGCACCAGTGAGGGCACTTGTAAGGCCCCACAGGACCACGCATGTACCGATATAAAAAGTGGGCCTAAGTGGCGAAAGTAATTGATGGGCATTCTATTTGACAAAAAAAAAAGACAAATATAACTGACCTAGAAACATAATTAAGGGCCTTGATACGGTTTCGGTTCAATGAATGCATTCATGGATGGCTAGATTTCTTACTATGTTGGATGGAATCTGTGCCGGGCAATAAGACGCATAAAGAATGGCCACCACGGTCTCATACTGAACGTCTATCAGTTTGGTGGCTTTAGAGAGTTACCTTTCCAATGGATAAGTGTGAACACACCTGTCATGTGTAAATCTGTCTGTAAACCTTTGAGTCGAGCGGACGTGACCGCGACACGCTACATCATCAAATATGAATTAGCATAATACGCACACATCACGCCGTGGACGAACGCACATCAATATAGTTCATTAAAAAGATCATAACGATGGTGGGCAATAGCCGGAAGTCGAGCTTGCGAACGAGGTGCCGCTCGACAGTTTTCCGTGCTTCATCCGAGTGTGATATTTCTTGTTTACTGTCCACGCTGGCCACGGCAACATCCTCTTTGTACGACCCGCGTGTCTTCTCGTCAATCGTCATGATGAACACAAGATGGGGAAGGGGTACCTTTCAATCGCACCCCTGGGCTGTGGATATAAGGTCTCGCGGCATCCGTAATGCTTTCGTACCCGTGACGATATTTCGTGATACAAACTTGCCAGCGCCGGAGTTTTGGTCGCTGGAAATGGCCGCATGAGGGAAGGTCTACCTTTATTATATCTCGGAGACCCGCAATAACGAAAAGGGGTGCAGGGGATGGTCATTAACCAGGTCAAGTGACCCAAGGACGGGCTAAAGTTGTGAGAAATTTACGCTAGTTGGGTATATGTAAATATCTGGCCTATTCCTGTGGTGAGTCGAGCTTCCCCGCAATGATCCCTCACACTCACCTTCGCATGCTCCACCTTGAAACTGAAATGAAAACAATTGGACGGGGATAAATCGTGGATTCCACCCACTATTGTTAAGTGTCTGAAGATGGCAAATGTGTCCTATTAGTTGTCAATCATGTAATGTGGGGTGGCACGGTAGAACACTATAACGGTCAGACGTTTGAGCGTGCCCAAGTTTGGGGTCATGAGACTATTACTCCCTGGTCCAGTGGATGGCATCTGAACATGGTTTGGTGAGAAAAAAACTTTAGCCGGAATGGAGTGAGAAAGGGCTTCTAAGTTTGCGTTGACAGGATCGAAAATAACATGTTCAACAGTCAAGCTCCGAAGCAAGTACGATGAAATCCTTTATGCAGAGGCCTAAACGTTGGCTGAACATGACTCGCCGTGCGGAGCGGTCAGCAGAAACCGTGCCAGCGGGCTGGATCTGGTCCAACCGCAGAAGAAGTTACCTGGAATTCGTGGATTTCAATCGCTACAGCGGCGCGCAATGTGTAGTGAATACAGATGGCGTTGATACTCTTAACCTTACGGACAATACCAACTCACTTCCAGTCACTTGATATTTCTGAGGTACGATTCGGATACAAAAATACAGGTATATGAGGGATAGAACATACGATGGGTGATAGAGATCATTATCTGTCGTGAAATGAAATCCATTAGAATATGTCCATTTTCAGATACGTACACTTACGTTGAGACTACTGGTCTGGAAGTTCTTCAGGGAGAGGGGGTGGGAAAGGCATACCTGGCCAACAACATTAATGGTTTAAATCCTGAAAGCCGATGGAGTTGATCTCACCCATCGTATGATGGACCGAAGAATCAGTGACTGTCGACGATTTGTCGACGGTGGTGGTATTATTCGAATTCGCGGTTGTACTATGGTTACTGTTGTTCGTGAATGTCTGATCTCCCGTGACCTCGTTGAAGGTCCCATGGGAGACATTGACGTTAGACGCCCCCTGAAAGAAGGGCATGTCGATAGGCAAGACGGAGTTGCGTGGGAATATATTGGGTAATACATCCCGTAAATATTTACAATCAGCTGCGCTCATTCATAACCCTCACCCTCACCACGACCACGATGGCAAGAAAGTCGACTCGCACAGTGTCCCAAGGTAGGACACGCTCTAGCGCTCCCAAACGTTCTTTGACTGCGATAAAGCAGCCGTCGTCCTTGATCGCGTGCTCAAAGAGGCAACGCAAGCAAGAATACTTCAAACTTAAACGAAGGCATCTGGCATTCGCAGCCCATCGCGAGAAACGCTCGGAATGGGTCGCGATAGCCCATGATACCCAACAAGTTGTACTAGGCAACGGGTGTTATACTACGCAGACACTCTGCACCCATCCCTTCCTATCGGTTCCTCCGTCCCCCTTCCAGTGTGCACTGCCAGTAGTGATTCATCCCCAAGGAAACGCGCACCACAATGCGTTGCATTGTTTTTACAACCTTGCTCCTCAAATCGTTATCAGCCAACAAGGGACTACGTTTTATCCTCACTGCTCTCCTGACCTCGCCAACTGGCGTGGGTATAAGGCAACCCCACCCGCTTTCAATTCAAGCACCATTCAATTCGTTCATAGGTCCACTCTCTCCGCAGCACGACGCTTGAGTACAGAAGATTCGCGGTTAACGAAGCAATGTCCCCATGCTCTCCCTACTTCCTCTCTGGGTGTCCTATCTTTCGCATCTGCCAAGCGATCAGGTGGTGGATTCTTGCATGGAGGCGACGAACAAGAGGAAACCCTTGCACGATGCACATCACTGATAGCTAGCTTGCGATCAGCGCAAGCAACAGAATTTTATCGCACTCACAGGAAATTTTTAAATGCAGACGGTGCTGGTCTGCATGATCATTCCATGGTATATAGTCCCGGCGTTGTTGTCTTCCGCAGGGACGATGATGATACGGATGGTAATCTAGCATTGCCACGTTCCGGTTCGACCATCCCACCCTACCTCATCAATATTCTCTCAAGTGTGCCGGTGAATGCTGCTGCCATTCGTCAAAATTACCTGGTTACTCCCTCCGATGCACACGTTTTTGAGGATGGTATACGAAACACGATGCGAGATCGCATGGCACGCATATTGCGAATATTCGAAATCCACGGTAACCGCGCACTCATCCTCGGTGCTTTTGGATGTGGTTCCAGCCAAAATAAGGTTGAAATGGTGGCTGAACTCTGGGCTGAGTTGTTGGTTTGCGGAACATGGGAAGGAACGGGGCCTGGTAAAGAGGTGGTAAAACCCGCGCAGTTTAAGGGTTTTTTTGAGAAGATTGTTTTTGCAGTACCCGGTAAACTTTTCGCGCCCTTCAGGCGTGCTTTTGAGTTGAAGGTCTTAGAGATGGAAGTAATTTCGGTGACCAGTGAGTAGCCGAACCAAGTTTTGCGCTCAGTGGATTCCCCACTATCATAGCATATAGGTTGTCGGTCTCCTTCCTTCATTACCTGGCCTGGAATTTATTCTTGTCTATGTGAGTGTCAAACATAAAAAATAGTTTACGTGTATTTCTTGGTGCATCTGTTCAGATTCATTTATATGATGTATATCCTACAGTTCTGTTTTATCTCACCGCCATCGCTTAAGAATGGTCATTCTCTCAACAATAAGCTTAGTACAAATTTAAACATAATTTAAACATAATGAAGGAAAATATCGTTGGCGCTGGGGACTATTACTGTAATACAAACCGGTATCCCTTTCAGACAAAGCTAGTATAGATAACGAAATTCCATCCTGCGTCTCACCGCCTCTTCGAATGTCATTCCTTCCAACTTCACCGCTTCTTCGATCCGCTCCCGTTCGGCCCCACACAACAAATCAGATTCTACGCGTGACATTCGTTTGTTCTCCCGTATAAGCATCATGCGAATCACTGAATTGGTTGGTGTTGGAAGAAACGAGGGTCGGTCAGATTTGGAGAATCTCCAATAAAAAGCGACACAAACCGAAACAGAGCAAACTTGAGAGTGCGAATGCACAGATAACGATAATCATCGATGGGTGATACTTGGGACCCCAAGCCGCACGCCAAACGTAGGCACCCATCCTATTGGATTCCCACACATATGTTGTTGAACGTTTCGTAAAATGAATGAGGGCAAGGGCAGGAGCAAAACACGTACAGATTTCCCAGGTTCCCGAACCCGTTCACGAGCGCGATCGCTACAGCACGTTTACCAGGCGGTCGCGGGAAAGAATTTGCCACCCAAACCAACGTCACCGGGACAGCTAACCCATAGACGCACCCAGTGCACAAAAGAACGTCATTCGAGTGAAAAATACTAGGGAAATATAGACCAATTTACCGCATTCACCAGCTGTCATGAGGAACAATGAGAAATATCGCGCGCCCGTCTTCATCGTCGACAGAGAGACGATGCAACCAAGTATGGAGACCCACAACCAACCACTGATGTGGAAGAAACGTTCGCCAGTGATGTCTGCATACATACGCATCCGTCAACACGAGTATACCACAAGACACGGTCAGGCCACTTACCAGCATGGCGCGCATTGATGACCGTTGCAATGGCCGCCAAGAACCATGGTGGACTTGAAGAGAAGTATGAATATCAAACAAAAAGTTCATCACGATAATGCATACGCAGCCATCAGTAAAGTAACGGTCGTCGAGTAACCGAGCGTGGCAGTCAATCTAATTGCAAGCAAACGTTATCTCCTCTGTCACAGCCCTTGTTCGCAAAAATGCTCACGTTGGAAAGAAGTTGGCGAAACTGAACCCCAGTACCTGAGCGCAATACGCAAGCATGAAAATAAGAACCTTGGGATCTCTGAGCGCTAGCTTCGGGCCCTCAAAAACACTGCAGACCATAGTTGACATTATCTAGATATCCGGACAGATTTGGACAACTCACGAGGCTTCTTTTGAATCCTTGTCGGTTTCACCAGCATCTTCTGAGATCCTGACCTGTGCCAAATGTCTTTCCTCAGGAGTCAACCATTTCGTGTTGTGCGGCTATCGAAGCAGAAGCTCAGAATGCCATCAAGGCTGGCACCAAAAGCTCGGGACATACATAATCAGGGAGTAGCCACCTAAATGTTTTGATGAGCGAAGTAGAAGTAGGGAAGAATACGAACGTCACACTCACATGGAGAGCAAACCGATGAAGATCGTTATTGAGCCCTCGATATAGAATAGCCTGCGATTGCGTTAGATATCATGTACGCCGGGAATAGCAGGGGGTATCACCATCTCCATGCTGCGATTCCCATCAGGCCGTTCATGCTTCCAAGTACACCAGCAGCCCATAGCTAGCCCAACCAATGCACTCAGAAGCTGAAATAAGATCGCAACGACTGAAACCTCACGCTACCGAATGCGATGGATATCAGCAATCCAGCGGCCAGAATGGCAGACCGCAGAGTTAGTTCCTACAAAAAAAAAATCAATTGCGATATTACAACGTCGGTGTGATGGCAACCTCTCGAGTGTACCACCTTGACAGTAGATAGATGGACCCAGGATAGAATGCGGCCTAAAATCGGATTATGTAGAGTAGTGCTCCCCTAGATGGAGTCAAATACATACCTCAGGCAACCCGATGAACACGCGGCAAGCCATGATTCCAGCCCAGTTGTGCGTAACACCGGTGAGGGCGCTCGTCAAACCCCACAGGATGACACAAAGGCTGATATAAATGGAGGGCCTTAGGGGGGTGAGTAAGCATTCGACAGTCTATTGTTAAGAAGCGACTCAAAGATGAACGGCGAGAAATCAAAAAATGTTACATCTATGCGAAAGACGAGGAAGATGACTAACCTGGATATGGCATTGAGGATCTTGATATAGTCTGAATGAATTCAACTCCTGAAGAAATAAAAAGGCTGCTCACCATATTAGACGGGATCTGTGCCGGGCAATAGGATACATAAAGAATTGCGATTACAGTGTCATATTGAATGTCTATGGTGTGATAAATAACCATGCCTCAGCGGTGCCCAAGTAGTATAGTAGCTGATAAGGAAGAACGAACCTGACATGCCCAAATCGGTCTGTAAACCTTTGAGTCGAGCGGAGGCAACCGCTGCACGCTGCAACGTGTCAACATGACTTTGCGGTGAGGAACACGATGAAAGCATACTACGCACGTCAACATAATTCATCAAAAAGATGACAATGATGGTGGGCAACAACCGAAAGTCCAGCTTGCGAACGAGTCGCCGTTCAGCAGCTTGCCGTTCTCCTCCAGCTTGCAGTATTTTTTCCATGTCATTTTGCACGTTGGCCACCACTTGAGCATCCTTTGCGCGGCCATTACATGATTCGAGTTTCTTGTCACTGGCAGGTTCCATCGACATGATAGGATAGCAATCCTTCTGGGAGAGCGAAAAGGCGACTGTACCTGTCTTACCTTGAAATTATCCATCCGAATCACGATGCGCAATTCGGCTAACAGACTGCCACGTATTTAATTCCACTAGACTTTCTGGTATCGATGGATGTCTGGACCATACAAACCCCAAAGCCATTTCGAACCGGGACCTGCATACGATACCACATCGTTGTCGTTCGATCACCTCCGCGCCGGGCTGCGGTCTGCGGATAATAGATGAGTGCTTCACTGGCAGGACGTTCAATCATGGGGGCAAACAAATATTGTTCAGGTTCATGCCACCACTGGCAGAGAAATGAAGACCAAAGGCATGTGACTGCCGTTTCTGACATCCGGAAACCAAAATCATCATCTTCATAGTGCTATGGTCGCTGTAGGCCCGGGCCTCTCCCTACTAGTAGTACACTCTCCAGATTCAATTTTGAACGTTTCGAATTCCAACTCGGCTGCTGCTTCGATCCGCTTCTGTTCGGCCCCACGCAACGGATCCAATTCTGCACGCGCCATCTGTTTGTGGTGTCGTGTAATTATCGCGCGAATCACTAAATCGGTTGTTGAAATCGAATGGCAGGTGATGGTCGGTCGGATTTGGAGGATCGCCAATAAAAAAACGACGGAGAACACATACCGAGACAGAGCAAGCTTGACAGCGCGAATACAGAGGACGATGGTTACCAATGGGTGATACTTGGGCCCCTTGAAGCCGCGCGCCAGGCGTAGGCACCCATCCTATTGGATTCCACCCCCACCACGTCATGCATTTCGCGAAATGAATAGGGGCGAGGGCAGACGCAAAACACCAGGGAGATATAGACTCATTCGGTGAGAGCACTCGTCAAATCCCACAGGATGACACAAAGACTGATATAAATGGAGGGCCTTAGGGGAGGGAGCAAGCACTTGACAGCCTATGCGAAAGGCAAGGGATGACTAACCTATGCCATATCCAGGCCAAACCGAATTCAACTCCTGAAGAAATATCAAGGCTGTATCTGTGCCGGGGAACAGGATGCATAAAGATTACAGTGTCATACTGAACGTCTGCGGTCGTGAAGAGTAACCATGCCTTTGAGTCGAGCAGAGGCGACCGCTGCACACTGTAATATGTCCACAACTTGGTGGGGAGCGTGACGAAACATACTACGCACGTTGATATAATATAACTCATAACGACGATGATGGGTAACAACCGAGGGTGTAGCTTGCGAACCAGGCGCCGTTCAGCAGCTTGTTGTTGAGTCCTCCAGCATGTGGTATTTTTTCCACATCGTCTACTACTTGAACATCCTTTCCCTTGCATGAATTGTCGTGATGGGGGGACTAGGTTAGCGATCCTTCTGGGCGGGTTAAGATATAACTGTGATCTTTTTACCTTCAAGATCAATCGCAACTGACACAATGGGCTCCGGAAGTATGACACCGCCACGTTTGATAAGACCGTTGACGGAATACGTGTGGACTAGATCAAAGATTGAATTTCTGTTCCGGCGCGGGCCATCGCATCGACTGACTCCTATCCTCCCCACGGGTTCTTCCGTATCGATGGATCAACCATTCAATTATCTCCGAGGTGTCCGTAGATCTGATTGTCAACGGGTTCATACCTGAGCGGACTCAAGTCATCATCCCGATCTTCTCCGGAGAAGTTAGACATCACGGTGTTCTCCGCTTCGCATACTCGACAGATGATCACGACGATTGTCGTCCATAGCAACACTTGGAGTGATCTCACTGCCACCCGGGCCGGCCGGATGGAGAGAATCCCGTCCGTCCTGCTTCGATTCACATAACCCAGTTCCCCCCGAACTTAATATTCCCAGCACTATCCCTTTCTCTTTCCGTCCACAATCTCGCTTGATATGGCACCTCCGACTCGTCCCCGTATCATGATCTGTGGTCAGGAAAGCCATCCACGTGCGAACCCAACAATGAAGCTCACCGTTTTCCAGGGAACATCATCTGGGCCCACCAAGAGCTCGAACAGCTCTTGGGAAGCCTCGCAGACGTCGTCGTACGTCTTTTTTCTTTTCATTTTCGATCTCATCGTGAGCTCACAGGGTGACGTAGCTCATGGACTCGCCCAACCGGGCCGACTTCCTTGCAGGACTGAAGCCAGGAGGCAAGTACGATGGTACGGTCGGCATCTACCGACACAATACATCTGCCGATTGGATCGGCGTGTTTGACAAGGAGATCGTTCTTGCGCTAGCGCAGACCGGCACCGTCAAGTGGATCGCACACAACGGGGCGGGGTACGATCAGATCGACGTGTTGGAGTGTCGTGCTCAAGGTCAAGCATTCACACTTGGTTGGCCGATTACCATCGCTGACGTCGTGCACATACCCCCAGGCATCATGGTGTCCAACACCCCCGGCGCGGTAGACGACGCCACCGCTACCACCGCGCTCTATCTCATTCTCTCCACCCTCCGCCGCTTCTCAAAAGCAGAACGCGCCCTTCGCGAGGGTGCGTGGAAGACCCCTCTCTCTCCAGGGGACGCCCACGATCTCTACACCCGCACCCTCGGCATCCTCGGGCTAGGTGGCATCGGCCTCCGTCTTGCGCACCTCGTGCACGCCTTTCCGATGCGCGTGTTTTATTACAGCAGGCACCCTGTGGCCGATGCACCCGCTTGGTGCACTTACGTCGATAGCCTGGAAGCGCTCTGCCGCGAGGCAGACGTATTGAGCGTCCACGTGCCCCTCCGGACTGACACTGTACATCTGGTCGGCGAGAAGGAGATCCGGGCATTGAAGCGGGGGAGTGTGATCGTGAATACAGCGCGGGGTAAGGTGATCGACGAAGAAGCGATGATCAGGGCACTCGATGATGGCCACGTGTGTCTCTTTATCTTACCCCTGATTGGCGCTGACAAGTTTGCACAGCTGGCTGCAGTCGGCCTTGACGTCTACCCCGACGAACCCTCAGTCAATCCGCGCTTGCTCACTTTCCCGCAAAACTCCCTCCTGCCTCACATGGGGACAGAGAATCAAGATGCCCAACGCACCATGGAGGTCCGTGCGCTCACTAACTTGAGAGACTTTTTGGTCGACGGCAAGGGCAAGGACGTCATTCCAGAATTGCGGAGTAAATTGTAGAGGATATGTATTTTGAACCCATGAAGTACAGAAGAAGAAATGGATCGATCTTTGATCGGTTCAGCAAGTCACCCACAATGATGAGAGCAAGACTCTAGAGCCTTGCTCGCGATGTGACTTGGCCATGCCCAACCTCACCCTTTCCCCTCTCCCGCAAGTGTCGTCGCAGAATCTTGCCCGAAGCGCTAAGTAGGACCATTAGGGTGACGATCGAGCACCAGCCAAATCGAGCCTACCTTTTCGGAATCTGGTCGACGACGACGACCCCACCACGCAGTTTCTTGTGTGGCGCCACTCGAGCGGCGACCCAATCCTGCACTTCCAGTGCATATGCGGCGACCTTGTGTGATGGAATGGGCTGCACGGGTACAATGTATGCCCTGTTCACAACGAAGAAAGATCAATACAACGTCAGAGAGTTGGGTGAGAGAACATTTGGCGCACCTAGGCAACTCGGTCGCTTCCTCTGGGCTATCTACGCTAACGACAGCAGCGTCGGCCACGTTCACATGCTGCAGAAGCAATGATTCAAGTTCCGCCGGGGGCACTGTGTTTCAGATATCAGCGAAAGATCGAACAAACATAGGTTGCAAGCAGACTCGCCTTGAAAACCCTATCGAAGAAGAGGGAATCACCAAGGGGTATATGTACGCTAGCCCACACGCACGCACCTTGTACTTGATGAGCTCTTTCCGTCTATCGATGATGGTGAGGAACCCATCGGCATCGCTAATTGCGATATCTCCCGTTTTAAACCATCCGTCGGGCGTGATCGCTGCAGCCGTCGCGCTAGGATTGTTCAAGTAACCCTGGAGGTGAAATGAGCATGAAGAGCGGGAATCAGAGGGCCAAAACCAGACCTTCATCAACGTCGGTCCTCGTACCCACAACTCACCCGCATTGTCGATGGTGGTAATGACCTAAAGCGGGCACGCATCAGTCGGAAAGAGGCAAGAGAAGTTGTGCACAGACCTCTCCTGCGTCTTCCTGGACGAGCCGGGCCTCGATGTTGGGCAGCACCCGACCGACGGAACCGAGGTGGGTGTTGGCGTCGTCTGGATGTAACAATGTAAGGGTTGGGGAAGTTTCAGTGAGACCATAGGCTAAAGAGGCTGGTCAGCGTAACCGGAGAACGGTATGGGTATGGACGAACCCTGAGCAACAACGGCGTTGGCACCGACTTTGTGGAGACGGTTCCGTATGGCGTCTACGAGGTTTGAACCCAAAGGAGCAGCACCGGAGAAGATCGTGCGAATGGAAGTTACGTTGTACTTTTCGAGGGCTATCGGCGAAGGAGTGAGCAAATGAATGATAGACAAGTAGGACGAGGACATACCATCGTGACGGGCAAGCACGACCAACATGGGCGGAACTATCAAGAGGATGGTGGCACCAAAGCGTTCGATGGCGGCGCAAAAGCGGGTAGGATCGAAAGCGGGCGTGATTATGGAAGGTGCACCGAGGGACAAGGGGAAAAACAGGGACTTTACTGCGCCATAGATGTGGAAGAAGGGGAGGGGACCGAAGAAAACGTCGGGGTGAGAAGGGCCAGTGCCGGTAGGTAACGCGGGTGTCAGAGAGGGGACAGTCTTTGGCCAGGCAGGTCTGAGGATCTCGATGAGGGAAGTGAGATTGTAATGGGTTGTTTCTACGCCCTTCGGATTGCCTGTAGTACCAGAAGAGTAACAGAGGAGGAATGTATCGTTCGCCCGTTCGCCATCTAAAGAGACTTCGCGGGGCAAAGAGCCGCGCCCCATCAAGGCCTCTAGAGGGGTAAAGCATGTGATTCCTGGAGAAGGAGAGGTGCCGGTGAGCCAGTGAGAAGTGACCAAGACGAGCCTAGTACGGATGTCCGAGTCGGTACAGCCTAGTGAGCGAAGGGCGGCGTGGACGACGTGCAAGAGGGAGGGGTGGACAAAAACGAGATGGGCGCCGGCGTTGACGTATTGGTATGCCAGCTCGGCGGAAGTGTAGCCGCTGTTTGCAAGGGTGGCACGGAAGCCAGCAGCAGCAACGCCGTACAAGAGGACAGGCCAAGCTATGTTGTTCGGTGAGAAGATGAGAACGGTGGAAGTGGGGGAGTGTGCGAGTGGGAGGGGAGGTTGGTGGAGTGAATGTGCGAACTGAAGAGCGTACGAGCGGAGGTCTGCACGGGAAATGACCGTGCCAGTGGGCTCGTCAATGAAAGCTGGTGCTTCACCTGGAAAGTCAGCGAGGATATGTGTAAAGATCGACCTGCGAAACAAAGGCACGTCTGGGTACGGCGAGGTCAGTAACATCGTGTCGTGAGAACCTCACCATGTCTTTCTTTCTCTGTGTCGACTGTGGGGGTTCCAAGACCTCTGCCGTCATCGCCAATCATGACGGCGAGATCGTCGGTCGCGCCCTCGGTGGCCCGTCCAACTTCGCCTACATGTCCGCAGACCACTTCCAAGACGCCGTGCGGACCGCAGTCTCCGGCGCTCTCGAGGCCTTCGCTTCAACCGATCTCCCCGTCCAGCCAGGTTTCTTCGCATCCGCCTGGTTCGGCATCTCCGGTGTAGACTCCCCCGCCGCCGCACGAAATGCCGCCCTCGCCGTCGCACCCCTCCTTAACATCCCCCTGGCTAATATTACCGTCGCCAACGATACCCATCTACTCGCAGCCCCGCTCCGCTTCCACACCGACATCGCTCATGCAGTGACCGCCATCGCAGGCACAGGCTCCTGCGTCGTCTCTTTCACACGCGATGCCTCTGGCTCCCCGGTACAACTCGCACGCACAGGCGGTTGGGGATGGATCCTTGGGGACGAGGGCGGCGGATTTCATGTCGGTCGCGAGACCCTCCGACTGATGATGCATGACCTTGCCTGCTCGACCCTGGGCATGTCCCCACCGAAGAGCGCACTCAAGGAACGTGTGCTCGCCCAATTTGGCATCATTGGCGAGGAGAATGCGGCAGAGGTCCTCCCTGTCGTGCACATCCCCGAACTGCATCCTCCGACCGGCGACCCCTCCACGCCCTCTCACCAGCTGGTCCAGCGAGAGAAACGCCTCTCGCGGCTCAGCCCCTTGGTCTTCCTCGCAGCGTTCGAAGAGCACGACCCGTTCGCGCTTAGGGTGCTCAGGAACTGTGCAGGCGGACTCGCAGATCAGATTGCAATGCTGAGTATTGCACAGGGAGAGGACCCGGGGCTGAAACCAAAGGGTGTCATCCCAGAACAGACGGTCTTATGTTTTGGGGGCAGTCTGGTGGGGGTCAAGAGGTACAGGGACCTGGTGCTGGACGAACTCAAGAAACGGGGCTGCGTATTTCGATACGTCGAGTATGTCGACGATGCGGCAGCTACTGGAGCAATCAGCTTGGCAAATTGATTACGTATCAGCCTGCCCTAGAGACAATGAATATATATATTTTTCTTTTCTTTTCTTTTCTTTTCTTCAGTGCGGCGACACGGCCAACTTTTTCCCCATGTTGCTCATGGCTGCGCATCTTGCACGCGGCCGTTCGAGTGTCAGGCCGTGTCCCGAGCAACTCGGACGTCTCAGCACCCATTTATCGCGTCTTCTGGCCCACAAGAAGAGGGGACGGGTCGGTGGTCCGTACAGTTCAGTAGTAGTAGTAGTAGTATGACACGTGACACGTAACCACCCACCTGCGATCGTATGGCTTCGGTATGTTAAAAATAATGTCTTTTTCTCATTCAATGAATCAGCTCTTTCAGAGCCATGAGAAACCGCTGAACCTCGTATACAACGCCTACGCAAAGCTAACTCACCATGAACTCGTCTTCTTCCTCAAAGTTCGCAATCTCCCCACATCCGGCTCAGATTCAGAGCTCGTATCACGTCTCGCCCACCACGACTTCCACACCTACCACTTCCCAACAGCTTCCGTAGAGTCTCTCTCCTCTGCCGACTCCACTGAAGACACCAACCCAGATTCCGTATCACCCACGCCAGATCTTCCCATCGAGATTTTGGCCGACATCCTTGACCATCTGGGCAACTGGCCGCTCTCTCGTGCCCTAGGAATCCCCACCTCTTTGCCTGTTCCACATGAATGGAGTAACGCATGTGCCACCGACCTTGCCATGCTCACCGGCTCTGTCCCTCTCATTCGCGCCTCCGATCCTGCACAGAATCCACCTACCAAACTCGGCGCCGCAGCTGCTGTCCGGTTCGGATACGTCAACGTGCTCGAGTTCTTCATCACCCAGCACCTCCCCATCTTTTTCTCCGCTTTTGGTGACGACCTCATTCCTATCACGGCATCCAAACACGGCCGGACAGCCGTGCTGGCGTGGTGGAAGCACGGATTCGAACAGCACTCCGAGTTAATCCTCCCTCCCAAAAAAGGCGCTATTGCCCAGGCCATTGACAACGCATCGCGTAATGGCAAGATATCCTCCCTCGATTGGTGGGCAAGCTCCGGCCTCCCTCTTGAGTACACAGAAGCCGCGCTGGAGCAGGCCAGTTCGAAAAACCACATCGCCGTCCTCGACTGGTGGAAACGACAGCATATACAGAACGCCTTACCTCTCAAGATTGGTCGTGCCATGGACATGGCAAGCGCAGCCGGTCACGTGGGCGTCCTTGAGTGGTGGGCCACATCACAACTCGAATACCAATACGATCGCAATGTAATGCAGCACGCGAGCTGTCTCGGAAAGGTCGATGTCTTGGAGTGGTGGTTAGGGAGTGGACTACAGGTCTCGTTTGACGGCGAGACTCTCTCTGGAGCGACCCGTCATAATCGCAGCGAAGTCCTCCAGTGGTGGGACAATAGTGGTCTTTCTATTCAATATAGGATGTGCGACATCGAGGAAGCCTTGGAGGACGCTATTGGTGGTGGGGACAAGGCGAGGCAATGGTGGAAGAAGAAAGGTGTTGACTTCACCGCGAACGATAAGGAGTGGATGAAGGTACAGAACCTGAACTAGTAACCAATTGTGATCTTCCCCCGATTATGTATCTCACGTTGACCCTTCATGACCGCTAACAACTCTTCCGCTCTGTATTCTTTTCATGCATTCCATAGCTGTGTCATTAGGGTCTACTTTTGCAATGTAATTTTACGGGGTACTACATTTTCTTCTCGAACAAGTCTGTCATCACTCGTGGAGATGTCTGGGTAGTAGAAACGTAAGCCAAAAGAAACAGCAATTTTGAGAGCCACGTACTGCCCCAGAACTTTGTTCATCCGGAACATGTCAATCTTGTCAACAGCAAACACAGCACGGAATGCATCGTCACAAATAATTTCCTTCTTGTTCGAAGGATTCTGTAGACTGTTCTCACGGATATACTCCCACAGCTTCTTGACGACCTGCGGGCGCGACAGCTTCTCCACTTGCAACACAGCAGAAAGCGGAGCGCTGCAAAACAAATCAGACACAGTTTGGCGAGCACACCGGAAGTGAACCAATAGTAGGTCGTGTGTCACCTGAGAACGTATTCCTTCGCAAACCCACCCTTGGCCGCGGCCCGCTTCTTTGGCTTGACTTCATCCTCCGAGTCGACGATCTCGGCACTCTTCTTTGCCCTTCGTTTCACTTTCCGCGGGCTCGATGTGCCGGCGGTCACAGAAGCACCCCGCCGCGCCCGGCTGTTGATTTCCGACGACAGCTTGCGCGCCAGTGCCGCATCGGCCTCCTCCACACTCTTCTTGCTATCCCCCTTTTGCCGCTTGCGTGCCTTGCGTGGCTGCTCCTCGACCTCATCCTTGTCCTCGATCGTATTCTCATTCTCATCCCCGTCTCCATCTCCATCTCCGTCTCCGTCTCCGTCTTGTATCTCCTCCTCCTCCTCCTCCTCCTCCTCCTCCTCCTCCTCCTCACCTTCGTTGTCCTCCTCTCGGTTCCGTTTCGACCCCCCGCTCGACGCAGTCCGGCTGACCTGCTGGAATATGCGCGAAATGAGCTGGTCCACGTCCTCGCGCCGCGTCTTGAGCACCTCGCGCGTCAATCTCAGGAACGCATATTGTGGGTCCTCGAGTAACGCCTTGCGGACCTGTTTTGCACTGATCGACGAGAGGTCGGTGCCTGGGGCGGTGAGAATATGAGCGATGGGCTTCTCGAGCGCTGCAAGGTCGAAGCTCATGGTGTGTCTGAGTCGTCGTGCAAGAAGTGGTCGAGCACGCTTGAGTAGTGTGTTGTTACGTCAGTATTTTGCGCCAGAGCCAGATGTGAGGTAAGTACGCAAGCGAGTAGGTAAACCTGCGAGCGAATCTCGACTCGTCGCCGTTGTCGTTGTCGTCGAGCACAGCACTACCCGCGCGTCGTCGAGGGTGCGACATGAAAACGAACGAGCAATCGAAACGGTGCCCAAGGTTACCAAGCAAGACCAAACAAGACTGTAAACCCAACTGGTATCCAACCAAAATTCAAGTAGGATTGTATACATTTTGTGATTCTCATCGCCAGATCAGCCACTCTTGCCGCGCAGGATCACCAACAGGAGGAAACATCCCCAAATTCTGCTGTTGCTGCTGTCCCTCCCCGCCTCGTTGTGGCTCCTGTTCCCGCCGCGCTCGCTCCACGATCCGAGTTCGGATGTAGATCAGGATAGCGACAGCAACACACAGCCCAACGAGCAGCATCGTCTCTCCAAGTTCGTCTGTGTCCTCCTCGCCCCGGTGTCCTCCTCGCAACGCTGCATTAAAGTAGTCTTCCGGTCCGAAATCGCCCTCTCGCTCGTTTTCGGCGTTCCTCCATTCCCTTGCCCACTGAAATAGAGATCATCGGTCTTGGTCAGCCAGATCAATCGCACGATGACACATTCAACAAACCTGCACAGGATCTTCTTCTTCGCGACGCGTTTCCCCCATCCGGCGTCTATGAAACTCTTCTTTGGCTTTCCCGATGTACCATGACCCATCGTCCCGGAACCCGTCCCCCAGTTCCTCGGCGGTGGACATATCATTATGAGAATCAGGTTGCACCGCAGAAGTACCGTCAATTTCCTGTTTCGAGTCTGCTTTCTCCGAAATGGATACTGGGATCCCCATCAGCACTATAGATCGGCAAAGCAGGGCACATGAACTGTACGTTTATCCTGGTCGTATCCCCATAGAGAAAGCCCATTTTGACCGCCCTGCAACGTGTGCCAAATGCTCTTGACATACAACTTAATCAAAGATAACAATACGGGGAGGTAGGCTTCGCTGTTCGTCTCCAGCGCTTGATCATAGTGTCGCTTGGCCAGATGGAAGTCCTATCCAAAGCACAGATTTAAACCTACGAATGCCAATGTTCAAACAAACGTCATCACTCACCTGAGGGACACCAACGCCATTTTCGTACATCCATCCCAGGTTCCACATCGCGAGCGCGCTCAACTGCGTGTCCGCTGCACTCTGATAAAATTTAGCGGCCTTTTCCCAACGAACTACTTCGGGTTCGTCTGGTACACCTAGGCCATGATAGTAATAATCCCCAACCTTCACCAACGAGTCGATGTTTCGCTGCGCTGCGGAACGTGTCCACTGCATCAGTGCGAGTCGTGCACTATCGTTGGAAGCGTCGATGGAAGCGAACCGCGTGAGACCCATCATACTCCTGTCTGTAACGTATATGTAATATCAGCTTCGCTACAGAATGATTTGGATTAGTAACCGAACTGACCTTGGTCCAAGACATACGCAAGGTTATTTTGGGCCACTTCTGATCCTCTCTCCGCCGCGATCCACCACTTGAGAATAGCCATTTCTTTACCACGGGCTGTACCACTGTCCCAGGCAAACTCGGCGTCGTCGACAAGATCCTCGTCCCAAACTCCACGCTCTGCAACGAGTTTGTAGAACGAAACAGCGTTTGCGCACGAACCAGCCGCATACCCTTGCGGGAGACCAGTAGTGTGCATGTTCATCGTATGAATCTTGGCGAGATAAAAATGGGCTTCAAACGGAGAGCCATAACGAATGGCCGTCTCGAGGTAAGTCGCAGCCAGCTTCACATCGCCCCTGTCTTGGCTGCATGTGAGATCGTTCGACCGAAGTCACCTACAATGTGCAACTTACCGTAATAGTGTTTACCTATGTTGACGAGCGCTTCCGCTAATTCTTGCCCAGCCGCATGCGAAAAGTAAGCCAGCGCCTTGCCAGTATCCTGGCGCCCTTTGATCAGACCATCTCTCCACATGATACCCAATCCATTGTGGCACTCCCGATCACCAGACTCTGCTCCGCGCTCGAACCACATCATTGCCGTCTCATAGTCTTGCTTCACGCCTTCTCCGCGCAAGTACATCCTGCCCAAATAAGCAGCACTTTTCGCTCCCCAGCCGAGTTGGGTGACACCCTCAGCCTTGTCGTTTAGGACGGTGTGCTGGAGCGGATTAACCGGATCACGTGGCCAAACTTGACGTGCAATCTTGAGAAAGTACGATCGAGCGAGATCGAAATCTTGACCGATGCGCCCTACGCCCTCGGAACCGGAGCCAGTACCACCCGAGGTCGCATAAATGCTTCCTTGATAGAAAATCTTGCCAAGCTTGTACGCGAAATCCATTTCCCCGCGATCGGCATTAAACTGGACAGATTAAGGTGAATCGAAACGTTCGGCGGCCGACATAGACAAACGTACCATGTAATACTCCAGAAGGTCTTCCCATGTTTCGCCTGCGGCATGAGCAAAACCGGCCTTTACGGCCGGCTTTATAACATTGAGCCCTGTAGATGCAACGCTGGCGCCGGGTCCGTACACCCCTCCATCTAAATCGGACAATCGTGTGTGCGTGTAAGGAAGGGTAAGACCCCCGGGGGGACCAGACAAGAACATCTCCATAGCTATCCATGCGCGTCAACGAATCGCACAAACAGCGTGACACAAGCCGAGTGCTCACTTGAATCAGCAGCTTCTTCATACCATTCCACAGCCCGAGAGCAGTCTTCCAAGGTACTGATGCCACTCCAGTAACGGTATGCGAGTGACATTTGCGCGCCCTTGTGTCCACCCTGTGCGGCAAAAGTGTAATATAACATGGCTTTGGCCTGATCCACCGGTGTTACATTTGCGTAACCGGTGGCATGGAAGAATGCAAGGATGGCTTGCGAGGACGCGTTTCCAGTCAAGGACGCATGTGTAGAGAAATGGGAATAGGCAAGCCTGGGATCCGACGGAAAGTAGACATTTGGGGGGAACTGTGGAACTCAGCCCAACGCATCACGCTGTCATGGAAAAGAACGTACGAGGGACAACTGAGCAAGAGTGTACAGTGCGTCCGCATTTCCGAGCTCGGCGGAATACTGGAGCAAATCGATCACCTTGATCGCTTTACCACGCATCTCTTCGTCCTTTTTCCGTGCAGCTGCGGCTGAGGTGTCCATCCAAGAGAGAAGCCGAAAAGGTGAGAATTTGTGACGGAGCTTGCCCACTATACGGAAGACGTTCCCGATGGGCCCTTGGCCCTGAGCAGCGGGTAGATAGGATGAGAGGAAGGACGATACTTGTGAGGCGCTCGATTGCGAGGGCGGTTCATGGTCGTAGGGCGGTGGATGTGCGGTAAGATTGGAAAGAGTTATCATAGCAAACTTGAAGGCATGGGTCGCTGTCTGAACGTCAACCGTCGCGCGCCACGTCAGTAGATAGAGATCCAACCTTCGGTCATCTGTTTGACAACTTCTGGCGTACGCGTAATGGCCTGCAATGCGACATATCAACGGTGCTTCCACTTGAAGCATTATATGAACGCTCACAGGCGTCACGGCCTCCCGAACATCCTGGGCGCCGAGTTCGGGCGTGGGGTCTGGTTGAGCCTGACAGGATGCACTCGTCAGAATGACAAACAGACAAGATTGAATGCCTATCTTACACTCTGGACAGAGAGTGACACTTGAGGTTGTGCAGAAACAGAGAACGTAGCTAACGCGACGAGGCCAAAGGCCAACCATGCGGCTCTACGGGTCCTCGCTCTGCGACACGTAGCCATGACGAGTCCGATACTGAATCGAAGTCTGACCAGCCTTGGAAAGACACGCAGTGCAATCACAAAGGTCGAGTGAGAGGTAACAGAAAAGTGAGTTGAATTCTACACTGCCACGCATCGAATGCAGAGCCGCCACGTAGTACAAGTATGTAACTGAACTACGGACTTGGACCAAATGGCTCTATGGGAGCGTTGGCTCTCCTCGACTGCCAGCTTTGGGCTACATTGGCTCCATAGTGTGGTAATTGCGCAATGGAGCACGATCTAGCTGATGATTGGCATGATGCTTCATGACACGACCGGTTACTAGCTTTAGGAGGCATAGAATAAGATTTTATTAGTCAAAGGCAACCAAATCTAATACTCGGTATAATCAGCATTGTGATATTGGATGTAGCTTAGATTCGAACCTGAAAGCAGAGTATTAATTGAACAAAAGGAAGACAAAACCAACACCTTTCCGTCACTCGCACCTTGGCAACACCACACACGACGAACTTACATAGGTAGCTGAATTTGACCCATTGAGCTTCTTGCGTTCCTCTATGAGTCTGTCCCAGAGCACTATTCAGCGAGCCTGCATCGTGATGTTGGCTCAGATACCTTCAGGCAGCATAAACGAAGCGGGAGAAAGTGGATAGCAGATAGAGACTCACCGAAAGCACATTTCTCTTGTGATTATGTGATTACCTTTACACTTCAGGATGCGAGTCTTAGAGGTAGCTTTAAAAATTGACATCCCGGAGAGATACACTTCATACAAACAAACTGCCTTGCTTCCTCTATACACAACGATCGAATACTCGTTACACCTACATTGCTAGACCCCTTAAGGTAGTAGGCGAGAGTAGGATTACAATTACTCAATCATACCACTCACCAAGGCGACACCTGGCGGCGTAAACCCGGGGGTAGTCAGTGCTGTTGTACTCTGGGCTCAAGATTTATGAAACATGTCAATTTTTACTGCCCGAACCAGCTCTGATAGAACCTGAAACACCATTATCTTGTTTGCATTATAGGGGAAGATCGGAAGGACCTTTTTGCCACTGGAAAAAGTATCCGGATTGAGACCGTCCTTTTGGTGGAGGTAAAAACCGGACCCCGCCGATGTCCACTCTAAAGCCTACGTCCAACCTAGCTCGAATGTGACTCAGAGTGTCCGTGCAAATGGCGAAATCGACGCCCAGCATTGTGACAATCTCTGTGCGAGCGAATAAACGAGCAGCATTACGCCATGTTTGTAGTTGGCGACTAAATGAAGAGTGAAAGAGGTGAACATCGACGAAGGTGGACATCCCTGGCCGTTGATGTATACAAATCATATAAATGCATCGAGAACGATACGAGGATTGCTGGGAACTACGCAAACGGCGACAGATAGTGGACCTACGCATACGTTGCACTGAGACCAGCACTTTCTGAAGATTATTCTCGCACGTACTGTACATCGTTTGACTAGCTCTCAAAACTGTAAAAGGTTGAGGTTTCAAGGGTTGTGACGGACATCTTCAATAATCTCGCATGGCTACATACTCTGGGAGAAGGCTTTCGAGAGAAAGAGCGATTCTTTCGTTGAGATCTCGGTGCTACGAACCATGTTCTCCCCGACAATGTCTCTTCGTGAGGGTCTAAGGGGTACTTCGAATTTGGAAGTCTTACACTACACTGCTTTTTGCTGCGCTTGCAGGGACAGGGCGAGCGGCCCACCCTTGTACCTTCGGCGCTGTGATCATGACGAGTAGACAAGAGCACTGGTGACATGGATGAACCTTCTGTGCCATGGTTGGACTGGTTAGCGAATGACAACAAAAACCTGTCAGATAAAAGACGACGAGTAACTTGCCTGACACGCCATTGGCATTCAAGCTCGGAGTCCGGTCACAGGAATGTTCAACCACCACTTCGTGGAAATGTGAAAGGATGCCGATCGGCCAGGGATACATCTCATAGTGCAGTGGACTCTGGATACTGAGATTCGTGGTACATGCCCGTGACGGCTCCAAGTTCACACGGCGGTGCAGCCAAAAACCGTCATGGGTCCCCTTGCCAAAGGCTCGCCATCAACATCGGAGACGTATGAACTCCTTGTCTCGCTTCTTGTCAAGTGCCCGTGAGTTGTATCATACAAAATTGTGAGCATTAACTATATATTTTCAGTCAGACCATCGAAATCCTTCCCGGCGATTGCTCCACCTGGATGCAAACTGATAACGCCGAGTCGGAACTGTCATTTTTCCCGTTCCTCTTTGTAGAAGAAAATCTTGGTATTCCGCAAAAGATTCTCTACAAGGTCTATCTCCACGCCGTCGGTATCTTCAAGTCTGCTCGCAGCCACGTACCAACACGGCCAACGATATCGGTTCAAGATTGCCATGATCTGGATGCCTCTGTATTACATGCATTGGCCGCTTCTTCGTCTGTTTTGCTACTTGCCAACCCATCCCACTACACCGCTCTCAATGCCAGGAAGCATCTCGTTCGGATACATCTGATCGATCCACACGCTGAACTGCGTTTCGTGACATCCCTTCAGTCGTCACAACACTGTGTCAAACATGCCGAGCTATGGTACCACAGACGATGGCTCCTCAGTCCTGCTGGTAATCCACAATTCTCGGATACTTCCAAACCAGAGTCCTCCTTTCGTCTTCGATTTGCGTCCGAAGAAGCACTCCAACGAGAACTTGGGCTGATTTCTCGAGCATGCGAACTCTATCCTCGAAATTATTTCGCGTGGACGCATTGGCAGATATGCATGCAAAGCCTTCTCTCGGACTACATCTCCGGAAATGATACCATTGACTTTGTTCCGATTTTCCGCAAGGAAATGGCAAGACTCAAGGAATGGATTGACTCCCATGTGTCTGATTACAGTGCAATCCAATCCATTCTCACCCTCTCTCAAGATGCTCTCCGTTGTAAAGATGTGGTCTTGGGCAATATAGTTGTTGAGGAAGATATAGTGGATCATGCCATTTCTGTTGTACAGGCTTATCCTACTCATGAGGCACTTTGGATGTATGCTCAAGCAGCCCTTTCAATACTTGATTCTTGGCAGACAGTACAAGCTAAGCAATTCATGCACAATTTTGTTCAGCCTCTGGCTTGTTCTCAGCAGTTAAATATTAGCCATAGGGCTGATGTAGGCAAGGCATTGCAATTTGCCAAACTTTTTAAAAGAGCAAGTTAGAAGTTATTTCCCAGTTTTTGTTTTGATTCTGTGTTACACATGTATATTACACAGGAATTGAAGGAAAATTTATTGCTACTATGTACTTTATTTCATAGCCTGCTTCTCTTGGATGGTGATTTATGTATCCCCTCCTTCATTGCTTTCACTCCCATGAGCTATCCCTGTCCACTAGCCAACTTTTCACCTTCTATGTCAGAGCCATCATTCAGACACAAAGGGATCCTCCAAAACCTTCTTTTTTACAAGAGGTTTGGATTTTCTCTTAGAGAGGCCCTTGGATGAATCTGCTGTTATTGGCACAGTTGTCTTTGAGGCAGAAAGCTCAGCAAAATATGCATCTTTCAGCTTCTGCAATTCTAAGATCAATACCCACAGTAGATGTTAATACTGAGTTGGATGTTTACCTTGATCTCAGAATCTTTTAGTAGTGATGCATTCTTCCAAATCTATCAAATGTTAAACAATGCCTCATCAGAAAATAATATATATACAGTTGGGGATATGCCACTGGGATGTTTGCTATCCAACCCTTGCAAAGAAACATGATAAGATATACATATAATATAAAAGAAAGAAAAATACCTATTAATGTATATAGATCAGATTTGACTCCACTGAGATTAAGACCATGCTGTCTCAAGAGTACTTTCATGACCTAATAAATGTTTTATATCTAAGAATGAAGATTAATTTAAAAATATACCTCAGTAACATTTGTTTTCTCATATACATCAGGCATGTATATGCACACAACATGTTGATACCCAGGGATATCATATTCAGGGGATGTGGACACCTTTGCACAGTGTGCAGCAGTTGAAGACAGAGGACCATTGACCAGTGATACTATAGAGAATATCAGTCACTAGATACATATTGGAAGACATCTCACAAGCTATCTGGCTCCAAATCACATCTATCTTATTTGATGGAGCAAAAATCAACCTGGTTAATAAATATGAACAATAAGCATGGAGGACTACAAAAGAAAACACACCACTTTCCACATGTAAAGCCATACTTCTTAGATATATCCTTCAGCTTGTTGGTAACTTCAGCCTGTACCTGGAGGAGCATAACTTCCCCCGAACATAACTATAAGAGAAGATTGTTAACCTGTTCTCGAACCTCCTTTTTGTTCTGTATACCCCCCTCCTTGTTTGCACGTATAGGGATTGATGTATCATTCTAGTAGAATTCAGATGGAAATAACACTATGCACTGCCTACATTATTTTACCTTGATTTGCTCGAGCCTCTCAGTAACTTGTTGCACTTCAGGAAACTTGAGTCTCGTGCCAGTGTGATGTGATGGAGTTAGAGCGGGCAACTCACAGAAGGAAGTAGCTTCCGACAAAGCAGCAGCTCGATTCTCCGCTGATGGTGTTTTACTAATGTTTTGTTCTCGTCTTACCCATATCCACTAGAATAATACCTGAGTACTGCTGCGATGTTATCCGTGACAGACCCGTCTTACAGGCTTTGATCCGTCATTTTGAACCATGGATGGCTTATACTGTATGGATGTGAAATGCTGATCCTACTTCAGGAACTTCGTATGTCTCAAACCTTTGCAACGAACTCCTCGATGGGGAACGTGGTGCCAGGAGACCAAGAGTACCCATACTCCGTGCGTATTGTATCGTCCGATCCTACCGCGCTGGTTGACATGTTGTTTGCTTGGCACGATTGCAGGCGATTGAAGCACCGAACGCCGAGGAAAATGAAGGGAGAAGGAGAAGCGCCAATCCAACCTGTAACACGTGATCGATTACGATCCCGGGTTTTGCTTCGAAGTTTATATGACTACCGAAAGTTGACTATTCACTAAACCTTTAGGAACGGCATTCATATTAGACCGAGGCAATCCAGATACTGTACGTTTTGTGGTACCAACTTGGAGGTACCTATCATAAGCTCATCGCCTCGACCACACACAGCATCGCGAATTCCAATCGTGGACCAGTCAGCATCACAGTATGTATCGACAGCGACGCAACTGTCACCTCCTTTCAACCGAGTCCCCAAGAGATTCCCACAGTTGCGCGGAGACGATCATGTGGACACGGTATTATGTGGCTGGGTCCTGCATACGGTGATAGTCGAAGTTTTAGGGATGGCGTTACGTCCCCCCAGTCTGGAGCATCATCCATCAATGAGAAGCATCACACATGAGAATGTCGGGGATGCTGAAAGGGGAACAGTCTCGGGGGAAGCAAAAGACGTAGACGTCCCTGATATCAAGAGCATATGGCAGACGCCACTAACATTCTCAGTGGCTTGTAGTACCTCGTGGTCCGAGTAAACATGAAGTTCCCATATACTAGTAGAACCCATCCAACAGGAAGTAGAATATCCGGGGAACTATCCGCCAGCTCGAGGCAACAGGGGTCACGGACACGCACAACAAGTGCAATACTCCGAGACATTGCAACTTTTACGGTACCATTCTACGATATCGCAATGTGCGATTTATCAACAGGGTAATTCCGTTTGAGGCTTGGACCACCGCGGAAAATTGCTTTAGTGTCGACTGCAAATTGATTCAATGCATAAGATTGTTAGAACACCGGACGGTGCTTGGATGCGTGGTACGGCCGCATAATCTTTCTTCCTTTCCTCGGAACACAGATGTTAAACATGACATATACGAGTCCTATCCACAGTGGGACCTTAGTAGTCCCAATGTAGCAACTCGACACTGTATGGCCGAGGAATACCCACGTCCTTTCGACGATTGAAATACTTGCCGCAAAGCCAGTGCGTGGGTTGGTGTGGGATAGTTGTTCATTTTCGGAGAAAGTGAATGGTGGACCATGGGCCTGAGCGTACTCTATAATAACTGTACCGGTATCTCTCACCTCAGATTGATCCATCTTCCAAGGGTCCATCAAAGACGCCAAGCATGGTGCAAAAGACTATCAAACGAGAAGTAATACACAGCCACGGTTGATGCGCAATGTTCCCAGACCTCGACTCCTCGAGGAGCGTCAACATAAACAGTACTGTTCCATGACTCAATCCAATCACAAGTGGAGATCATAGATGTTTGTCTTGGAGGTAATTATAATGGTGCCCCTTGGTCAGGCAGGCGTTCAACGGCATATCGCCTCGCAACAATGTACATGAGAGGAACTCCAGGAATTTTTCGTATTCGTCGCCGTAGCTCACGGTCACAAGTTGCGACGATGTAGCACTTGTGTGTCGTTACACGCTGTACGAGGCAGTCGTCAGCATACGTCCCATTGTGGCTGCATTGGAGGCGTTCAAATCGAGGGTCACGAGCCACCCTTAATGTCCATCAGTGAAAGAGGTGTGGAAGAGTAACATCAGACTTACCGGAGGGCTACCCGATATCGGTGGCCTAACTTCTCGAGCTCCGCCATCACACAATCTGTCACGCATGGTATGCCTTGTCGTAGATTGTCAGAAGGCGTTTATGAAAGTAATTGAAAAAGAACATTTGGCATAGAGGCAATCCATCATGCCGCTGGTAAGTTCCAACTTATTTTGAAGGCTAAAATTGATGAAGTTGGTGTCAATAAGCACGCGGTATGGTGGCACGAGTTCAGTGTTGTGCGCAAGAAACAGAGAGGATGCAATTTGCGGTCTATGGCATGAAGGTTGAGTAGACTTGGAGTGTGCATGAATGCGAGCACGCACACGCGACGGACAGCTTTCGCCTTCTCTTCTTCCTCTTTTTTCCTTTGCTTCAGCTGGTTCTCCTTCCTGACGATGGATGCATTGGATGTCTGGCAAGAAGAGGCACCAAAGTGTAGATCTCACAAACGAGCATCATTAGGGCTCAGTAGCCGTTTGACCGCTGCAAATTTGCGCGTCTTTTTCGCTCTCCCCTAGCATGAGCTTGAGATCTATGAAAATGGACAGGGAAGTTGGCCAAGTACTTGACATACCATTGGTGCCAACGTGGATACCTCGGGCTTGATGCAAGTCGGCTATGACTAATTTTGTGTTTGTTTACCAAATAAGCCAAATACCTTCCAACAATCCTGGAGCCAGGAGTAAATTTTAGTGAACAAGGTTTAGATATTTCTGTCATAGGGACTCGACTTCTGAGCAATTACTATCTAAAGAGAGACTTTCCAGTTCCCTCTGTCTTTCGCAATTCCGAGACACATAATCATGATATTCTATTCTCCCGTTCTGACTCGGAACAGGAACAGCGCTCCGGCTGAATCGTTCCAGCGAGCTTCGTTCGAGTCCTGATCCTCACAACGAGCGATTCGTGTAAACGAGTGGCGTTGCAAGTCAACCGAGAATATCACACAATCAAGCGGTTAGGTGGGATGAGAAAGATGAGATGCCAGGCGATGGGCCATGTTGCACACTTGATGGGATGATGAACTCCTCGACCAAGTAGGCAGAGTCGTTACTGTCGTAGACCTGATAAGGAGCAAGAATGCTCCCATATACGTGAGATCGATTGTTATACTACGCTTTAATACGCTAACCATAATATGCGCACTGGCAGCACCAAAGTGTCATTGATCCGAAATGATGACAAGATACGCCTCGTAACGCATTCCGGGTTTATAATTACTGGATAAGGGATGTGACTGGCTCGATTTACAATCTCATGATGTAAGTGTGTGAACATGCCGTCCGAGGGGGAAAGCTTTATCGCTTGCCGTGACAGTTGTAGACCAGACTGTGGCGTGCACACCGGGTCACTGATTACAAGTGCCGATCGAAGTGGTGGTCCTTATGTTGCCACGCGATCTCGTCTCCCCATAAAATGAGACAGATTCTATGAGCTCTCAACTCATTCCACTGCCCATACACTCCATACCTTAACTTCCTTGAACTCCTCTCCGCCTCCCACGAACATGCTCGCACAAGACTCATACAATGTTGCATCCACGAACGTGAAGGTGAGCAAGCTGCATCTGTCACACCCAAACTATTCACTCATATATTACAAAAAGCTTTCATGCATTCCCAACGACACCACCGGCCTCGAGCGCATTATGCTCGCTGCTCAGGGAGACCTGCAACGTTTACTAAGGTATAGACAAATTGACTCGCCGTGTATTTGCCCATTACTGACATGCCTGTGTCCGCAGCACATATTTTGGACGACCTATTCACGTTGAACGTATTTATGCCAACGCGTCCCCTCGCATACGCCCCGCTTCACCCGAACACCCCATCACTCAATCGCGCCAGGTTCATCTCATATGCGCCAACCGTCTTGTCTGCGTCGCTACATCCATGGTCACGATAACCTCCCCTGAAAGCGAGCGCCTCTTTTTGGACGAGAAGTATCCCATTGGACAAACGTTCAGGCAGCTTCGTCGTAGCCCCCGATTTAGTCTCCTCGGTGTCGAGACGCCAATCGTTCGGGGAAGGCGCGAGCTACGCCGGACTTACACCCTTGAGACTGAGGGATTCCAGACGGAGATTCTGGAGGTATTTCCGGACCGTGACATGTTTAGTCGGGGGGAGGACTGGCTGCTCGAGGAGTCGGACGTGGAGAGGACATGCGCCAGCACAGTGGAGAACACGAAGCCGGACTGGCTAGCTTTGCCTATGGATCGCATTGTACATTAGGTGGATGCCCGGGGATGCGAGGATAATTCGGCGGATCAGATTTCCAATAATTACGGTAGATTATGGCACTTGGAATAAAATGCATGCATGCTTCGCTTCTTGAGCCCCTTGTGATTCGATATGTATATAGGCCTTTGGGTTCAACGCTTCTGAAAGCCAATTCAAGTATCACCCGTCAGCCGGTCACCGGTCGCCACTGTTATGGACGTACACATGAGAAATAATCCGAGTCCCTTCGTGGATACCGCGATGTACAGCATGGCACTGAAACCCCGGACAATGAGCACAGCGTACCGTCAAACGGTCCCGTGTGACTTGGAACTAACATTGAGGGGAACCCCTTGGATATTATCATGGACCATTCGTTTGCAGTGGATCGATGGACTTAATGATGATTTTTTTTCTCAGCGTATCACTTCGTTCTCAGGCGGACAACGAGTCATGCAAAAAGCTTTTTCTTGCTATCTTCCATTCCAATATGATCCACCCTATTAATGAACTTCAAGTGGTGGTCCATAAGTGGGTCGGACTATCAGGTGATTTTACTTGAATTCCCGTCAGGAAAATGATGTAGGTGGTAATGTAGAGCGAGGTTTCATAAGTAACAAACTGTTCAAACTGAAAATTGAATCACAATCACTAATCACTAGACCTTCGAGTCCCACTTCCAGGTTAAGATTGACCATGCTCCGTTGTATTGACATGACTCAGGATGACGTCATTGCAGGGTCAAACGAAGGGCTGCTAGGCAACATTCCAAGTAACACGACTTCCCCAGCAGTACTTATCACCTTGTATCACGAATGATCCGATGAAGAAGGTGGCTGCGAATATGAATGCTATCACGTCCGGAGATCAGATTTGGGGCGCTGTAGAGACAGCTCGATTGTATGGTTACTTTTACCAACTATCATCATAATTACCACCATTTTAAACCTCGACGAACGCGAATGGGGGACAGAATCATCATTTAAACAGCATGATGTTTATTGACGAATATTTTATCATTCGTACGCGCCGACAACTGTTTGTGAGTATTTTCTCACATGACTTGACTACTTTTCCGCTTCCGTGCAACTGTTCACTGTCGCGTCCCCTCGATATCAAACAAGCCAAACTGCTGGAAATGCATCATTCGCGGAGATCAGGTTCAGAAGCGTTCACGAGCTTTGTGAAATAGAAATATCAATGCAACACAACCACATACTGACCATAGTAGAGTTTGCATCCACGATGACTTCGCTATCCCACACATACACAGCCACATACACACGTCCGCGTGCGTTGAAAGACCAAGACCATCATACTTTACACTGGATTGCTTTCATCATCAAATGTGGATGTACTCACTCTATGGCTAGAAATGCACAACATGCTCTCACTCTATCACCACTCATTTGTCTCATTTCCCAGGTGGTATTATCTGATAGACGTGTGCAAATAGTACCCGACACTTGACTGCGTACTTGTCTCTGAGAGACTGAGACGAGGCGGTGCACTTGGCATGTGGATCTTCCGGAATCACGCCTCACGGGGTTTGGTGGTTCCCTCATTCCCATGACTCCCGAGAAAACCTTCGGCGGTCAACTTGGCGACCGAAGTGCCATGCTTCGAATATCTCTCTCTCGTATTTCCGGTGCCGATTACACACCAACTATGTACTATGTGGCCGTGATGACTTGTTGGTGATTTTTTGCTCCGGTGTACGACAAATGGAGATGAAGGACGCGCTCGAGAGGCAAGGGGTACTACTATCTCTGTCGGGATCTTATGGGAATCTTTATTCTCGAGTATTATCGACTTGGCCCACACATCCTACCAGGGCTCTGTGCAACAGGGCATTCACACGTCGAATGTGCGCGTCCTCGTTCGAGGTCCCCATTGTCGACTGGGAAATAAATAATACAACATATTTATTTGCAGAAGTCTGTCGGCTATAACAGTGAAAAACAGTAATTGGTGCTTGTGGTCCTCGTCAGCACCATGGGTGGTCTATGAAAACGCCTCGAAATAAGCTGTATGCTCTTGTTGTGATCGTAGGTCTCCATGTCGGACAAATGTCAACTTGCGAATTCTGGTAATGATTGATGTGATTTGATCTAGTTGTCCCGGCTATACTCGCTATTTAGTTGTCAGCAGGCCAACAGGGCACTCCGTGTGGGGGTTGGTCATCACATGAGGGTATGCTCGCCCGCCGTGCTGATTATTGCATAGCCTATGAATTTAAATGGAGTGCACGGGCCCTCAGACAGGAGAGCGCCACAATCATGCCGCCTACCGTGTGCACATAGGCATGAGAGTGAAGCAGGGCCACAGGGCCAATCAGAGATGAACCATCATTGGAAGAAGACTCCCAGAAACCAATAGTGGAAATAATAGTACGTGCCGGCGACGAACGTCCAAGTCAATGGTTTGCAACGGGACTACAATTGCGGCGATCTTGGAATGATGATCATGTGATGATCATGCGTCAAGATAGATCTAAGTATGTACCAGCAGGTAGTGAAGAAACAAATGCAGCATTTTGAATGTTCCAAACGTGTCGGTGCTTTCTTCTCTATGACATCTAATGACCATTGATCGCAAACGTGTGCCAGAGATAAGCGGAATCATATCGGCCCACCGGGCCGATCAGTTTATCAGAGTTTCAACTGTGGCCCGCCGGGGTTTTGATCGAATCGGGAAACTTTACATTCACCGGTACGAACGTTGCTATCATAGCCCGCGATTGCGTAGATAACATCCGAAACACCCCCTGTGAGACACATGTGATACAGATCAAGGACTTTGGGAACCCAAAGGCAGACTTCGCTGGAACTTAGATTCCACGCGGGGGTTTGCCCTGTCCGGGGTGGAACCTGCCAGCATAATAGCATACATACATATGGCAAGCTCCTACACAAGCGAATTCGGCATGCACATTATACATCACATTCCCGTTCGACCATCGAGCTCGACTGCGGACATACCTAGTACCTACTCACCTACCACCATATGTCGTTCTTAGAGTCCCTGAAGGATGGGCTGGATCGCATCCTGCCATCAAGCTAAGTTTACCGACCTTAGGTTGCTCGTTTCAAATTTTCGTGTTGTCACTACGAGCTCCTGCGACTAAACTTTTACTATCAATAGAGACCTCGCAATTGGCAGAGGCCTCCGTGTTGCAGTGTCATTTTTAGCAGCGTGTATCCCTGGAACTTCGGCGGTATCCAACTTGAAAGAAAGTTACATAAATAGTGGAGCTGGGAGTTCTCCGGTCTATGCCCGCTGCAAACGGATCTGATTTTTTCTTACTCTTCTTACCTTCTTTTCCCCCCCCTCTCTCTCAAGGACTTTGAAATATGCATTTCCAATTTTAAACGTACGTGCATGACATGAATGCTGTCAAGGCGGCCAGGCCCGACTATTGAATTCCAGATCACAAGCTCGAACGTGGATCGCGTTACACGGTCGTGTCTGACTGTGCCTCGGAAGATGCACAGAGCATCACGTTCCTTTGGTTAATGAAAGCCATGGTACGGCTACTTTGTGGTCATGCCGGAAGCTATGAGTCACACGATTGGCGATCCAGTGAGGCGAGGACGTGCCAAAGTAGGGTATGGCTCGATCACGGCCGAGGACGATGCCATGCCATGATGATATCGACGAGGACGTAATGCCACTTGTCACTCAGAAGCTATCCCGAAGGATGCCGTGGTCCCCGTCCTCGAGATCTTGACACGATGACAGGGCCGTCATTACGTGTGAGACGGAGAGGCTCTGGTCTGGACGTGGAAGAAGTTATGGTGTAACTATATGCGGGGTCAGAAAGGTTTCGATGTGTTCGTGAATGGCCATGATTGGACGATCAATTTCAGGTTGCTCTCTGAATGATTGGCTTAGGCGCAGCGAAAGCACACCAGAAGCGAATGAAATGCAATATTAATTCAGACTTGAATTTTGTCTCGTCTACGCCATATATGTAACCTCAAGGAGCTAAAACGTCCTTCAATGAATGTTGAAAAAGTCTAATTGGGTCGACTTTTCCACTGTTTCCAGAGCTTGGGAGCATTCAAGTTGTCCAACATGGAGGATCCCGCAGCGATGCACAGCTTAACAGGTACTATCTGAATCGTGCGCCAAGTGGTCAGACAAGGTTGTTTGTTCACTGGAATTGGCTTTTCCCCTAGTCCAGTTCAATTGGGTGCTATTTACCAGAATGGCAGACAGACTCTCTTGCACATGTGGTAGACCGTGGTGCGCAATCCTGCTATTATCAGACGGTTCCCATTGAGCCGACAGGCAGTACATATCTGTATGACGGTGTGGGAGACGACAAGCCGCATGATACATTGCACCCAAGTGTCCAGCGATAAGCTGTTCAATTGCAAATATTCTAATCGCCGTGGATTACATACGCTGTGCTTTGGGTGCGCCGCCGCGGGGACTGCTCATCAGCACCACAAGACATTGATTTTTTCCACATCTGTACTGCTAGTGCTGGTTCGTAAGGGCTGCAGGACGTCGATCGAAGAATGCGATAGATTTAGAATACAGTTCGCGGTGTTTAAAAGGTTCGCCATATGCACCTGGTAGATATATTAGCCTAACGCTAGGGTACTGTACACATTAACTCCTGATCCACGTTGACTTCGTTCCCAATGGAGGAAGGCCGACGAAACGGAAAATACAGACGTTTCGACATTTTGCAGTGTGATCCTAATGAAGAAGACACTTGGGCGTCTTTGACCGTCCCGAGATTTACTACGAAAAAGTTTCAGCCTCAACGTAAGATCGAAGCCGCCGGGTGTACGGATCCCGAAAGCGGCCCGGGTGTGTCAAGTTGCTCGGACTCGGAGCCGCATTGGTTGTACCCTCTTGCCCCAAAGGCGATGAAACGGCTGAGGGGGGCCGTGGCGTTGTCAAAACGTGCAGATAGGCGCCTTATGATAGTAGGACCATCGGACACTGCTTACATGGTTGCTCGAAGGTGCTGCTTGAACGTTCTAGTGTGATTGCCGTCAGGGAGAGTTCGAGAAGAGGGAAATGAATGAAACGAAGTCGAAACAACGTGGCATACACTGGAATGTGAGTCGCAGGCAGGGTGACGGTCCTGACGGAGCGTGTGAGGCGAACAGGGATGTTGACGCCGTCGGTAATGATCTCGGGGTGTTGGCGAGGACGAAGACCGGGTATTGGCGGTGCCTGAAGCGATGTTGTTTGAATGTTTGAGAGGGAACAAGGTTGAGAGGATGGTGGGTGCTGTGTCGAAGCGGTGATCAGAATGCTGTATTTCTGGGGGGGTCGCTAGAGGGGTCGCGAAGATTGGGGGGTGGATCTAAGATTTGGCGGAGCTTAACCGGGAAGAATATTCCTAAAGCAGCATTACAGTTAATCTCGATCACGCTGCACTTACGACGTCACATACTGTGTTTTTTTTTTTTGCTCTTCAGTTCAGACCACACAAATTCAAAAAAAACGGGCGGATCATTTGAGCCATATAAAAGACGGTGCGAGTCATCTCGACCTTTCCCCATCTCGAGCCCCTCATGTCCTCTCTCATATCAAGCTATCGCAGCCAAGTCCGTGAGCTCGACGGCTACCTGTGCGTTTCTTTCTCTTCGCCTCCTCTTCCTGCTCACCCTTCCACAGCTCTGGCTCTCCCGTCACCCTCACTGGTAGCGACCTCTCCCTCGCTCAGATTGCCGCCATTGCCCGTCACCTGCCTTCGACTTCGACTTCTTGCTCCGCGCCGCCTCTTCGCCTCTCTGCTGGCGAGCACCTCCGTGCTGCCCACGATGCTTCTCGTCGTGTCATTGCTTCCAAGGTTGAAGCCGGCCTTTCCGTCTATGGTGTGTCTACGGGCTTCGGTGGCAGCGCAGACACCCGCACAGACGACCCTATCGCTCTTGGCGCCGCCCTGCTTCAGCACCAGCATTCTGGCGCACTGATGCCATCCTCCGTCTCGCATGACTCCACCCCGTCTTTTGGTATGTATTGTTGTCCTCCTTTGCATTCTCGTATCCCTCATCCCTTCCTCTGTAGCTGCATCCTTGCCTCTATCGGATCCGACCCATTCGACAACCATGCCGCCAGCTTGGACCCGTGCTGCAATGCTCATCCGCACTAACTCACTCCTGCGTGGCCACTCTGGTGTGCGCTGGGAACTAGTCGAAAAGATGGTCGAAGTCATACAAAAGGGCCTCGTGCCACTGGTTCCTCTTCGCGGAAGTATTTCTGCTAGCGGCGGTCAGTGTATTGATAATTGTTATCGTTTATCGTTTATTGCCACCCGCTAATTACTCATGTCCATGTTTAGACCTTTCCTCGCTTTCTTATATCGCGGGCATGCTCATCGGTAACCCTGCTATCCGCGTTTGGTTGGGGGTTTCCCCAATCCCACCATCCCTTGCTATGCGACCTCGCTTGACAGTTCCCACGCCACGTTTCATGGTCTCCTCAACTACTTCATCCGGCGGTGGGTCTCGGATCACTACACCAACTGGTACCGAATCCGACAGTGCATCCCCCACTTCACCGAGCACACCCGCATCTTCCGTGCCTGACGACGATTTTACCAAGGAAAACTTTGTTTCTCAATCACCCTTCTACACACCTTCTATTTGGTATCCGGCTTCCAAAGCTCTTGCTTACACAAACACAACCCCCCTCCCTCTTGTATCCAAGGAACACCTCGGCATTCTTAATGGTACTGCCTTTAGCGCAGGTTTGGCGGCCCTTGTTGTCAATGGTGCCAAAGATGTCGCAGTCCTTGGGGCTGTAAGTGGCATCGATGAATCCCCTGACGCACTGGCTCATTCATTTATAGGTCTTAACTGCGTTATCCATAGAAGCCATGCTAGGTTCTCGTGGCTCGTTTGATCCATTTGTCGGCCATGCTCGCCCTCACCCAGGTCAAATCGAGGTGGCTCATCTCATCTGGTCTCTTTTGTCCGAATCCAAATTTGCACAAGGCGACGAGGCTGAGGTCAAGCTCGAGGAAGATCAAGGAATACTCAGGCAAGATCGTTATTCCCTCCGCACTTCCCCCCAGTGGCTGGGTCCTCAATTTGAGGATCTCAAAAGGATCGAGGAAACCATTCGGATCGAAGTCAACTCGACAACTGATAATCCGCTTGTGGAGCCCCCAAACAAGATTGGTGAAGAAGGTGCGTATGGGTCAGGTCTTTGTCTTTGACGTGGCTCATCCGTCCTAGGCAAAATCCATCATGCAGGAAACTTCCAAGCCCTCTCAGTCACCAATGCTATGGACCACCTTCGTCTCTCGCTTTCGCATATCGGCCGACTCATGTTTGTGCAACTCACTGAGATGATCAATCCTGCCATGAATCGTGGATTGCCTGGAAACCTTTCCGGTGGTGAAAGTGCGTTGGATTTCGGTTGCAAAGGCCTTGACATTGCTGCCGCATCATATACCGGTGAGCTGAATGCTCTCGGTGGCATGAATGTGGGTGTCGGGAATGTTAGTGCTGAGATGCACAATCAGAGTGTCAAGTCAGCACAATTCCTTCGTGCAGCTTTGCGACACTGACATGTGTTTGCTAGTTCCCTTGCTCTCATCTCGGCCCGATACACACTTACAGCGCTCGAGGTATCTCAATTGCTGGCAGCCACTCATTTATTCGTTGTTTGCCAAGCTCTCGATGCCCGTGCACTGTATCTCGAGATGAAGCAGCTGTCTACTCAAGTCGTCCGAAACCTGCTGGGCGAACAGTTCGAAATTCTAGCCGAGGACCAACTCATGAACGGGGTTGTGCGCAAGCTGATGCCTCAGGTGTATGACGCACTCGACCGTACGACCAGCATGGACACGGCACCCCGAATGGCCAAGGTGGCAAGCGAAGCGATCTCTCCCCTTATCGAGGCGCTTACGTCACTTGACATCGTTGCACTTGACTTGGGCAAGGTGACTGAGTTCCGTACCACATTGGCAAACAAGCTCGCTTCGCTTCTGACACAGCTGAGGTGTGCGTACCTGGACGTGTCGCTGGCAGATGTACGGAGAGGGTGCATTGGACTGTCGTCCCCTTCGGTCGTACCCACACAATTGTTTGACATTGCTCCACGCGGTAAAACGCCTGCCTCGGCGTTTTTGGCGCCACGCACCCGCGTGCTGTACGAGTTTGTCCGAAAAGAACTTGGCATTCGGATGCATGGTGCAGATAACCTACGGGGCAACGTATTTGGCATGCGCGACGAGGTACTACCGGGTTTGGAAGCCAGCTTGGGAGGTCCCGTGGACACAACATTTGGGGACAAGGTCGCGATCATCGCTGAGGCTATCAGGGACGGACGAATCGCGCGTGTACTGGTGCAGGCGTGTCGGGATATCGATATCGATGCATGAGGATTTGGAAGTCGTTTCGACCTTGGGCTTGGAGCACGGACCTAGACCTAGAACCAATACCATACAAGTTGCCACGACTTTTTGTTACTGTAAATGTATCAATGTACCAAGTAGATTCTATATGCCTTATACATTTATTAATCCTGTAACTAGTCAACTCCCACTTCCAAGACAATCCAGTAAAATGAAAATAATCAGCTGGTGTTTAATCCCAGATGGCCTGTCTGTAAATGTGTCAAATCAACACCTGGCCAGACAAAAAAAATATGTACAATGTGCCGTTTTCCTCGTGCCTCAATCTCAGGGTTGCGGAGTACTTTACCAGCGAAGTGTTCAACGTGGCCTTGATACATTATGAGAATCAACAGAGAACGATCGATGAAAGAAAGACAAAAGGAGACGACGAACGGACCGACAATACGCGTATTGATAGACGGCTTGGTATGAGACTTGCTGTTGTCACCCTTTCCTGTGCTCTCGCCAACCGACGATGTCTGAGTATTGGGAAGCTCGAGTTCGGACGCATACTCGTCAGCGTCGCGTTCGTATCCGCGACTAATGTACTTCGACACGAGAAGGGGTTTTGGGTGAGGGGATAAGCTGATATGCCAGTGACCCAGATATGGCATGCCAGCTATCGGACAGGAGGTCGAGTCGACAGTGGCACAACCTGCCATACCCGGGTCGTAGGTCGCATACTCGTCGACTGTGATTGATTGGATGGTGCTGGAATCGACGCCTGTTGGTGCTGGGTAGGGAATGATGTTAGGATAGGATGGCGAGCTACTAGATGGTGCGGCGACTCGGAGTGCATTGTCGTCACCCAGTTGTTCACGCTTGCTGTCAGAGACAAAAATAGCGGCACCGTCTGAGTGTGGGGTAAGCAAATGTCCGTCCTGTAAGCAGGAACGCCCTCACCGCGAGACATGTTTTGGTGGATTTGAGAGAGGAGGTGGCCAAGGAGTGACGTCATAGGCGGTGATCATATTAAAGTTTCTGATCCTGACAGTTTCTGTCAAAAAAAGTCCCAGGCTGTCAATGTATCAACGTGCGTTGTGCAACCCGTTGGGATGTGCACAGCTGCTATGTACTCAACAAGGTTGAGCTCTGGTTTATGGCAATGCACGTACTTGTCCCTTACGGCTCCGAGTGAAAGATTGCCGCCCAGGGGAGTGCAGTGATCATAAGGTCGATCCCTAGCTAGCTCAGCCGACGCCAGCGGCCCCGTCGCAGTGTCAAGCGACTTTATGACTGATACCCGCATGCCGATCTGCGGAGTTCGCGCGCTGCGGGCTCAAACGTTCCGAGTGAGTGACCGGACGTCCATGCCCGATTCCGCTACTGGTCTATGCACAGCTGAATCCTCACGACCGCCGTTTTCCCTCTTTCTCCATCCGACGCTTCCCTGTATCATGACCTCGGCCACGGGGGATGCACGCCGCGCTCGGCGACGGTCCGTCCTTTCAATGTACGATTGATGGAGTCGGTGTTCCAAACACCTCTACGACGTGGTTATAACCTGCGCGAAACACGCCCCCGTTTCATGCCTTTAGGACGACGATTCGTCTCGTATCACCTCACTTTGGCAAGTTAACATCTTGCGCAAACTGATCAGGGGCGTGTGACCTGTCCTCCACAACTCCCTAGCAACTACTCCGCACGTCGGGGGGGGTCCTCTAAGAGATAACCGTGGCATATATATGTAATACATATATCCGCTACAGGGAAGCACCTCGCGCCCTCCGTAATGAAAGGTTATGTATAACGTCATGCCCCCGATTAAGCGGCTAGCTTGTCCACGTAGATGTGACATTCCGGAATTTACTATATGTGCTACCCATAATGATCCGAATATATGGTACTTACCTCCGCAACATGCAATTTGCAAAGGCGGCGACCGTTAGTCTCAGTCGGCCATCGAACTTCAAGTTGGGTTTTGCTTTCCTAGGTGTGATACTTGAAGCTTGAAGGCTCTGATTGGCTCGGTGTTGCGCGTCGGCGCGGCAGAGGCAGGCCGCACGGTTTTTTCCAGATGCTTTACGAAGGGATACCGCTCAGGGTCCACAGGGTAGCACGAGACTAGTCATTTCCATTGCTCGCGTGTGTGGTAACGTGCTAAACCCTGTTTCCTTGAAGTCCCTGCCAGACCACGGCGACTTGAAACACCTATAGGCTGCCTCCTGGGCATGTGTGTGTCACTTGGACTAGTAGAGATCACTTGTTAGCCCTCTCCACGATCAATAGTTATCAATGCGCGATTCAAAGTTCTATATCCAGACTTTCGGGGCATCTACACAGCAGTGCTGCACGAGTTCGGCCTAGTATGTCGACACGTTATCCTTATTGTGGCTGAAGCGTGTTTGATGAGATTGCAACAGGGATGTATTGATGGTGACCTGTAACACATCGTGAATGATAACATACTAATGGGATTAAACTGCAGTGTATTCCTTTGTTCCGTTTTCTGCCTCATTTGAATTGAAACCGAATCGTCTCAGTCAGCGGTCTGCAATCCAATGATGAGATAGCTAGCTTGACACAGGCGATTTTGACCCAGGGTTCATGACCTTTGCACACTGGGTCTGCCACAGTTGATCGCCAGGTTCAAGTTTAACATTCAGGCATAAACTTATACCTGCCATTGATTCTTTGAAAGAAATGCTTCAACGCACAATCAACGCATGCATCAACTTCAGTTCATCGATCATCGTCCGCTTCGTGGCTTGGTTATCTCGGAGGGGCTGAGGCGGAGTTAAAAGCGGCATCTCGGCAGCTACTGAATGCAGCCGCCAGGTTTATCTCCGATTCAAAATACGTAGAATGCTCGTTTTCAAGTTCTACCATGACGTGTTCCCTCTATGTGCATGCCAGCCCATGCAAGTTAGTGCAAGCGTGTAAATCCTCGGTTTCGCTGCTTGAAAAGCGGTTGATGCCATCGATATATCTGTACCAGGCAGAGTTTCCATTTCTGCACTGATAAGGATTTCGTACATCACATCGCCCTCAGATACATACGTGCTTCATTGAGCTACTGAATATGACTCAAGGCTCTTCCCAACCTATTTTCTCTCCCATCCCCCTCACGAAAGTCTCCCGCATTCTTATTGTAGGCGCTGGTACCTTTGGTCTTTCCACCGCATTCCACCTTCTCGGGCATGGTTATACGGATGTAACAGTCCTTGATCGGGCGAAGGAGCTGCCCGCTGTGGATGCTGCCAGCACCGATATCAATAAGGGCGCGTGCGACTCGATGACCTTCAGCTGACGAACAAGCTGCTAACTCCGATTTGAAACAGTGGTGAGGTCGTGCTATAGCGATGCGTTTTACACCAAACTAGCGAGAGAAGCGATGAAGGCATGGAAGGAGCCCGTGTGGCAGGGATGTTATCACGAGTACGTCATGTTTTAACTCTTCATATGCAACGCAAACCTCGTCCACTCATCATGCTTTCTCCAAATTTGTCCGTATGCTCCGGCTTATTCAATGATGCGGCACGATTAGATGTGGTGTGGTGAATCTCAGTTACGATAAGGTCGACCGTAGGCTTCAAGAGAATGATCGCCGTCTCGGTGCATGCGTTGAAGATCTCCCGAACTCCGAAGCTCTTCGGACCAAACTTTTGTCCTCTATACAACACTCCAATGTTATTCACTCGGATTCCGAAACGGATACTCAACTTGTTGGTTCGCTGACGAACTACAGCGGCTTCTTCAATTCCGACGGAGGTTGGGCAGAGGCAGCGCGGGCTGTGAAAATCCTCCTCAAGCGTGTGAGGGAGATGGGTGGGAGAGTGATTGAGGACCAGGAGGTCATCAGCCTTGTGAAAGACAAGAATGGACGGACGGTGGGCGTGAAGTGCTTGGACGGTAAACTTTTTGAAGGCGACAGGGTTATACTCACCATTGGATCGTGGACTGCATCCACGTTTCCTGAGTTGGAACTCGACTCAATGTGCTCGGCCACTGGGTATGGATGCCATCATTGATGAATCGATTGTTGGGCTAAACCCAGCTCCAGTCAAAGTATAGCAACGATACAGCTCAATGCGGAAGAGCAGGAGCGGTACAAACGTTGTCATGTGTACTTGGATTTCGACAATGGGTTCTACACGTTCCCTGTGAGTTGTTTGCCTTCTTTATTTCGTTTATTTTTTCTTGGGCTTGTTGTCTCGCAACATGATGCGGGAGAACATTCCGTTTGCCTACCAGCTGATCACGACCAGACAATACACGGCCTAACCTAACCGAATCTGGGAGCAGAGGCGGGTACGCCTTTGCTGCTGTTCTGCTGTTACATTTTTGGATGCCGCAGAACATCAATAGATGACAAACTCAAGCATTTTTGCAGATAGCGGAAGAGATCCGTCCGGTTGGACGATTTCTCGCTTCGTCTATCCCTACACTTTGATCACGCATCATGCTCATCCTTTTGGGGTGCTTGTATGATTCTGTGTGTTCGGTGCCTTCGATAACGAGCCATAGCCGCGACTCCGATCGCTGTTTTTCTCGTGAACCTTGGCTTGTTGACCGTAGCGGGCCAAGGCGTGTTGATAGGCTCATCCATCTTGCGCTTTTCCCTCATTCTGGTTGTCATTTGATTGCGCCTTTGGTCCAACTATGGATTAGCGGGCATTGTTGGTGTTTCCTGGTTTGATTATATTGATGATGCATTCATTGTGACGATAGGGTTCTTTACAAGAACCACGATTTTTCCATGTGCTTATCTTCGAGCGCATTACGTTCTTTTCTTGTTCGACTAAACTAATCTTATGGCCAGCCAACCGAAGATGGAATCATCAAGGTTGCTCTCCATATGGCTGGACATACCCACATGATCGCCCCTAGGCAAAGTGGCAAAGATATTTGCCACGCCACTGCTCGCAAGATATCAACACCTCGCACAATTACCAGTCACCCTCATTTAGGTGATGGTTTGCGTGTGCCCCGACCGGCACTCCGGGTATTAAGGGAACAGCTTAGAAAGGTGTACCCTGGTCTGGCAGAGAAGCCGTGGGCCACTACTAGGTTGTGCTGGTAGGCGTGTTTTCATTTTCACTCATTTTGTTGCATTTCGTCCTTTCCCGTTTTCCCCGTTCCAAGTGTGGGAGCGTACGACATCTTGCCTAGAGGTCCTTTCGTAACATAGAGCTGTGGACGGAGTTATTGTCATTTGACCTGCAGCGCGCAATCAAACACGAAAATGTTCAAGCCCATGGCATTTCATTTCTGGCTCACCCTACGCACCGATCGGAGAATTTTGGTATGAAATCACCACTCACAAGAATGTATAGGATGTTAACTGCTTACTGTAATCGACATCATAGGGTCCGGTTCCATGGGCCTAACTGATTCCGACTGGAATCCTCCGTTCCCGCCAGTGGGGGGTCATTGATGGTGCCGAGATCGCTGGAGGATAACGTCCTCTAATTAGTCTCGTCCCCGCATTCGATGGACCTGGGCCCTCTGACGTCTGCATGGCATAATGTGGCGTTCCATTCAAAGTCACCTGCCGATGGCACTTCTCAGATACTAGCCGAAAGGAATTTCCAAGAATGAATCCATTTGGACATCGCTTTGTGGAAGTCACGGTCTGGTCTCGGCAGTCAATATACGTTAGCACATTTACACACAGACTCCGGACCCGCCATTGAAGATCCTCCCGCAGAATCCTTTGTTTTGTTTTCTATTTTGTTTTTATTATTTCGAAATTGGTTGTGACGTCTCGAGAGCTCATTCCATCACCTTGGCAGGTACACTGACTCGCCCGGCGGAGACTGGGTCATCGGACCTTTCCCGGGAGATCCTACCTTGCTCTTGGCCACATCTGGTAGCGGACATGGATTCAAGGTAGGCATGACACCGCGTCGTGTCTTTGATTCCACAAACGATCCGGTGGTAACCTCTTTCACAGTTTCTCCCCAATATTGGTCGCCTCATCGTAGATTCGCTCGAGGGAACGCTCGACACTGAGACACAATCACGCTTCGCGGTCGACAGAGATGTTACGGGTGCAAAGAACAGTGAGCGAGGGTCGCACGTCACACAGGAACTCGATATAGAGGAGCTCTGTGGACCGGAAAGTGGGATTTAATGACGTTCCAAGCGCGAACAGAGGACTTATTCCTCGATTACATTTACAACTCGAAGCATCCATCAGATAGGGGCAGATTGTGCGACTCAACCAGTGATTCAAACGTATGTACACTATATACAGGAAGAGTTTTTGCTGTGCGAAGCCGCACCATAGCAGGTCCATATGCCCGACATGAATGATTGATCCGCACCACAATCCCTCACCGCTTGCCGTATGCCTTGGTCTCGTACTTGCCGACACCGATGATGATGTCGCTCGGTTGCTGGGGTTTGCCATTGAGGTAATTGTCGATGATGCTCTTCGTCCCGTTGGCGTAGCGAGCCTGGGCATCAAGTGTCGTGCCAGAGTAGTGAGGAACCATGCCATTTCCACCACCGAGAGGGTTCTTGGCCGTTCGCCAGACGTGGTCACGGGGTGCAGGTTGGACGTTCCAAACATCGCCAGCGTAACCTTTTCGTCGAAAAAAAAAAAGGATAATTAGTCAATAGACGGCGAACATCGACACGCGCGGACGTACCGTTCAATTGACCCGACTTGACGGCCGCGGCAACTGCGTCCTTGTCGCAGATAGCGCCACGAGCGGTGTTGATGAGCCATGCGCCCTTCTTGAAGTGCTTCAAGAGATCGGCATTGACAAGTCCAAGGGTGCCCTCGTGGAGGGGGCAGTTGATGGTAACGACGTCGCATTGAGAGACGAAATCCTTGAGGTCCTCGACGCGGCGGGCGTTGACCAACTTAGAAGCAGCTGGTCATTGCGAACAATGAGAGAGGCGGTCGAGAAGGTAAGACAGTGAAATATTACCTTCAGGGAGAGCAGCATAGTCGTAGTAGAGGAGCTCTTTACAGTCAAAGGGAAGCAATCGCTGAAGTACACGGTAGCCGATGCGGCCAGCACCAAGTGTTCCAACGACCTTGCCCTCCAGGTCGAATGCGTTGCGGGCGATCTGGGAAACTTGCCAATCGCCGCGCTCGATCATCTGCAACGATCCGTATGTCTGAGTGAGATCCATGGATCATGTAAATGAAACGTGTCACGTTACCTCGTGGGCAGGAACAAAGTTCCTGACGAGGAGGAGGATGGACATGACGACGTGCTCAGCAACAGAGACGACGTTCGACCCAGTGACTTCCAAAACTTGGACGCCCTTCTTGACGGCGGCATTGAGGTCAATGTGGTCAGAGCCAACACCAGCGGTGACGCAAAGCTTCAAGTTCTTTGCCTATGCAAAAGCGCAATACATGAACATGCTCGATTGATAAAAACCAGGTGAATACATACCTTTTCGAAAAGGTCGGCTGTGAGGTATCCGGGGTGGAACGGTGTAGTGATCAAGATCTCGGCCTGAAATTAATATGAATATGTCTCACGCGGGCATCATTTTTGCAGCGATAGACTCACGTCGACGATGTGTTTTTGGAAAACGCTGTCGGGGCCCTCCTTGGAGTCAGATACCTGCATCATGCGCAGCCACGTGAGCCCACGAAAACATGGAAAACCAGTGTGCATACAACGAATTCGTGTCCCTTCGACTCGAGGTATTCGCGAATGCCGAGCTACGACGTGTCTGATGAATACGATGGTTGGCGACAGACTGTGTTTATCGCCGCTTACCTCGTTCTCGACGGTACCGAGGAGACGGGGTTCTTCCCTGGCAGCAGTTTCACCTTTGTACAAGATAGCAAGGACCTAGATCGACATGAGCACATGGACCGCGTATAGGGGCTATTCATTCTACCTTCATGACTGGAATGGGTAGTTTTTTTTTAATAATAAAAAAAGGACTTCGATGAGTAGGAATGGGAGGGACAACGATGCCCACCATTCGTCGCTCAGCTTTTATATCATGTTCTTTGTCGAACTCGCGTTACCACGGACGCCGCGACGAGTAAACCGCCTGACCATGACTGGGAAGGACCACCGCTCCGAATAAGGTCACGACACGTGATCCGAACGACCGCGGGTGTTCTCGGACATCGTTCCGAGTACACTCCCCCTCGTGGGTCGTGGTTTGTCCAATGGGACAAGTATCCAGGAATCTAGATAATTATAGCGTTTTGATGACTGATAAATAGATGCTAGAAGGCGGCCGGACATTGAACAATGTCATTCGGATCAGATTTATCTCACGAGCTTCCGTATTCTGCCACCCGGAAAGTGTCCAGCGTGTCAGGTGTTCCAAGCACGCATCCAGGACGAGCTCGGAAATTTTCGGGGGTACGGGAACGGAACTCACCAAGTCACAAAGGGAAGTTGGTCTGTTCCGGAACCCCCCGACGGATAATTAGTCCCCGTTTTCTGATAGGTAGGAGTGGTCTTCGGGACCGACCTAGGTCGAAATGACCCTATCCTTGCTGCATCAGGACAAGAGTCGCTGTTGCTGCTTAACCTCGTTCAGTCCATCGGGTGTCTAATCTTAGCCCTGCCTACAAACACCCGAAAGTCAATGGGTAGCACGAAAGTGTCCCTCGTTGTCGAACTCATTGGCATTCCGTCCGGGTGATTGCCGCCAGTGCACGCTAATATCGAAGACAAATATTTGAATAGCCAAAGATCCGAGTAGTAAGGCGTGCTGTACAAGAAATTATCAATTGACTAGGACTCGGCGCCTCGGTAGAACATAGCACTTATCATAGTCTGTGTTGATTTCCAGCTTCAGCGGTTTGAATTGCTACCACACCGACATTTTCCGAGCTAAAACGCGACTAATATTTTGTAGCTGTCGCGGAACTACACACAAAATCCTACAACGCATTTACATTTACAACAGGAAGACAATCCAATACTCGCCTCACGCCCTCCTCCCCACAAACTCCCTCCAGCTTTTGACTTCACTCGGTATATTCCCCTCTTCATAGCCCGACAAACCACTCTTACTCATTTTGCGCTTCAACGCCTCCACCCACAACGCCGCGCACTTGGCATTGTTCAACAGCGGCAACCCGAAATCCACCGCGTTACGACGGGCAACGTAGTCCTCGTCCTCCCGCCCTTTGCCACGTCCCTGAGCAAGGTTGATCACGGACTGGATGTCGTACTCATCAAAGACCTCGCGTAGACGACGCTTGTCCGACGTGGGGAAGAAGATACGCTTGCAGGTCACGTGGGGGATGGCGTTCAGAGCGGCCTCGACGACGGGCGATGAGACGTAGAGCTTAAAACCCAGCGAGTGGAGTGTTTTGGCGATGGAAGGAAGCTCAGGCGTTTTGGGCGAGCCACCGATAAGGACACCAGAACGAGGACGAGGAGGTTTGAAGCCAGTGGTGGAAAGCAGGGAAGCCCAGTATGCTTCGTAGACGTCAGAACCAAAAGATGCAACCTCCCCAGTGCTCGCCATTTCTGAGGAAACGTAAGTTATCAACATTACATAGGAAATGTAAGGAAATTGTGCGCACCGACGCCAAGGAAAGGATCTGCACCACCCAGTCGCGTCCAAGAAAATTGAGCAACCTTGATACTCGTATAGTCTCGCTTTTCCTTCATCAAGTCAATAGGCTCTGGCACATTAACTCCGGTGATTGCAGCCGCAGCCGTCTCAATGAAGTTGTGTCCCAGCACTTTGGAAACAAAAGGGAACGAACGCGATGCGCGCAGGTTGCATTCGATGACCTTGAGCTCGTCCTCCTCACCAGCCGTAGAGGCAGGCTTCTTGATTATTTGCATATTGAAAGGTCCAGAAATCTCGAATGCTTGAGCAACCCGCGACGCGATGTCCTTGAGCCTCTCCATGTCACGCTCGCCCAATGTATAGGGAGGAAGCACAAGGGTGGCATCTCCTGAGTGGACACCAGCGTTCTCAATATGTTCACTGATGGCGTGTACGAGTAGTTGGCCTTTGTAAGCGACAGCGTCCACGTCGATTTCCTGAGCATTGGAGATAAATTTTGTGATGACGACAGGGTGGAGAGGCGAAACCGAAGCTGCCGCGGTGAGGGTATGCGAGAGTGCAGACTCTTCATGCACAATGTTCATCGCAGCTCCTGAAAGAACGTACGAAGGCCGCACGAGGACTGGGTAGCTGAATAAGTTGATTTAGCGTCGCACTCGGACAACGGGACGGATTCTTGACTAACCTGACACGGTTTGCAAAGTCCTTGGCAGCTTCCAATGACGTGACTTCAGTCCACTCAGGCTGATCGACTCCAATAGAATCAAGAACACTTGAGAATTTGTGACGATCTTCCGCGTTGTCAATCTGCAAAGGATCCGTGCCAAGGACATTGACGCCGCTCTCCTTCAGCCTGAGTGCAATGTTTTGTGGCAGTTGACCTATTGGGGCGAGATGTTCAACTGACACCACATCGGAAAAGTGAGAAACGACTGACCTCCAACACTAACAATGACACCCTTCGCGCCTTCCAACTCATATATATCCATCACGCGTTCCCAACCCAGCTCTTCAAAGTACAACCTGTCCGCCTCATCAAAGTCCGTACTGACCGTCTCAGGGTTGTAGTTGATCATGATCGTCTTCCCACCAACGTCCTTCCCATCTTCATTCAGGGTGTTGCCCATCTCACGCAACTTGCGTGTACAAGTGACGGCACACCAGTCAAACTCGACACTGCTGCCGATGCGGTAGACACCACTTCCAAGCACCATGGTACCGTGGTCATCAAAGGTGACGTCATGTGCGGAGCCGTTGTATGTGGTGTAAAGATAGTTGGTATGGGCGGGATACTCAGCTGCCAACGTGTCGATCCGTTTAACGAAAGGCGTGATCGGAGGATCCTGCGATTTACGGAAGTTGCGTACTTCTCCTTCCGTAGTATTCAGGAGTGTTGAGATCTGCGAGTCGGAAAATCCTTGTCGTTTTGCAGTCAACATGAGGGAAGGCGGAACGGCCGAAAGGTTCCCGAGGGAGGAAAGAGCCCGAGATGTGTTGACGATATTTTCGATTTTGTATAGGAACCACTAAAAGGACGATCAACACGAAGAATAGGCGGAGATGCGCCGAGCTTACCTTGTCGATCTTTGTCAAATCGTGAATCTGTTGTACATTATACTTGGCATTGTACAACGCATACGCGATTGCGAAAAGCCGCATGTCGGTTGGGCGTTTGAGCGCTCGCTCCAATTCTGCTGGTTCCTCCAATTTTTGCAAGCCCCCAACCACTTCGAAACCACGCCATCTGGGGTCGACCATGCGAATAGCCTTCTGCAAGCTCTCCTCGAACGTCCTACCGATGGCCATGACTTCACCAACACTCTTCATAGCGCTGCCGACTTCACGATTGACCTCAGTGCTGAACTTGGCAAGATCCCATTTAGGGATCTTGGTCACGATGTAGTCCAAAGAGGGTTCGAAGCATGCAGTGGTCGTCTTCGTGACGGCGTTGGGGAGCTCGGGAAGGGTGTGTCCCAGGGCGATCTTGGCGGCCGTGTAAGCGAGGGGGTATCCCGTTGCCTTGGAGGCCAAAGCGGACGAACGACTCAATCTGCGAAGGTGGATGAATACTGTGTAACAGACGACACGCGAAAACATACCGTGCATTGACTTCGATCACACAATATTCCCTCGACTCGGGATTGAGGGCGTATTGGATATTGCACTCTCCGACGACACCAAGATGCCGAATGACTTTGATTGCAGCACTTCGAAGCATGTGATACTCGTCATCGTTCAGAGTTTGACTAGGGGCGACGACGATAGAGTCACCGGTGTGGGTTCCCAAAGGATCGAAGTTTTCCATATTGCAACAGATGATAGTGTTGTCGGCAGCGTCACGAACAACTTCGTACTCGAGTTCTTTCCAACCTTTCATACTGCGTTCAATGAGGACTTGTGGGGAAAGCGAAAGGGATTTAGCAGAGAGGTCACGCAGTTCGACGGGGTTGTTGGCAAAGCCTGAGCCTAGACCACCCAACGTGAAAGCGGAACGAAGAATGACGGGGTAACCAATCTTCTCTGCGGCTTCGAGGGCTGCATCGACGGTAGAGACAGCAGTGGACTGTGCAACTGGGATGTCAATTTCTGAAGTATAGTTCACGGCGTAAGAGTCTAGTTCCCAAGCTGCAAAGGGGGAAAATGCGAACCTTTGAGAGCTTGCACGAAAAGTTCACGGTCTTCAGAGACTTCGAGGGTCCTGATAGGGGTTCCCAGGACCTTGACATTGAGACGGTCGAGGACGCCCATTTTGTCGAGGGCAATACCAACGTTCAATGCGCTCTGACCTCCAAAGGTGAGCAAGATGCCGTCCGGGCGTTCCTTTTCCAAGACGTATGCGACATAGTCTGCAGTGATGGGCAAGAAATAGACTTCCGAGGCCAGCTAATGACTCGTTTGCCATGTGGCGATGTTTGGGTTGATCAAGACGGCCTGCACACCTTCTTCGCGGAGGGCTTTCATAGCTTGCGATCCGGAGTAATCGAACTCGCCGGCCTGGCCGATGGAAAGGCCACCGCTTCCTACGACGACGACTTTTTTAACGTTTGGGCGATCGAGCTGGGGAAGGACTTTGGCGGACAACTTCCGAGCAAGCTCCGAAGGGGAGTTGAGGACATGCTCGCCATCTTTTGGTGCGTATGACCCGACGGCGGGTGCAGCGATCGCTCGCAGAGGGTTGGTGGGTGCAATGCGGGATCGAAGTTGTGTAGTGGAGAAAGTACGGAAGGAGGGATGGCGAGCGCGGACAAGGGGGTTCAGAACGCGCCCAGAGGTCAACACGAGCATGCTTGTAAGTTTTTTTAAAGGGAGAGAAGGGAGAATACGAGGTCACTGAGATAACTAAGAACATCATCAGCGACGGTAGAAGAAAAGAAAAGAAAAGAAGAACTACTGACTCGTCGCGAGTGCTCTCGGTGAAAATCATATACGAGCTTGAAGCTCTGTTGAACGTCAATGGCGAGTCGATGAGGCGATTCAATTTTTACTTTGCTCGGGTTTTATACGCCCCAACGGCTCTAGGTCGGCGCGACCCCCGAATTCCCCATGGAACTCGTATAATATTCTGCTACAGCTCCGAAGCGTACGACATGTGGTCGGCGAGTGCGTGAGATATTACTACTTATTCGACGAGAGGGGACTCTTTGTGCTATTAGTTTCAACGCCGAGTAAAAGAATAGGAATGATAACAACTGAGACCAATATGTCAATTTTTCTTGTCCACCGATCTTCTAACCCGGGAGCCTTTACGTATGGATCACGCAGCAGCGATTGGAACAGCAGACTTGGTTCCACTCTTTTTCCCAGCCGCTGCCGCCGTTTCCGCGTCTTGAACAGCTTTCTTCGTAGCCTCCAGCTCCTTGATCTGCTTCTCTAATTTCTCTTTCACATCATCCGTGGCACCCGGCCCCTTATGGGGAACATTGAACGTCACACTCCGGTGCACACTCCCACTCATGCTCCCTGTCTCCGGTGTCGGTACGTTAACCATCGGTCCGTTGGTGGATAAGCCCCGGTAGAACGACGTCGGTAATACACGGCCTTCCGGATGTTGGAATGGACACGTAGCACGTGTGCACGCAGTACCGAAGCGACATTGTTGGGTAAAGTGGGTACTGCCAGGGCGGGAGGGGTGTGAATAAGCGCAATTAGGACGGGTACAGGATGCACCGAAGCGACAGGCGATGGAACTCGAAGGTGTGCTAGGATGACTTGGCGCTGCATGGGGAAGTGGGTTCGTGGGGGTCGGTTTTTGAAGTTCTGCGCCTACGAAAAGCAAATAAGCAAACCAAATTTGTGGGACTAGGGTTGGTACTTACCCGGTGTGTTGACAGCTGGACTAACATGAGATTTTACGCAATCCTTGTCCTCGCAGTCCTTGCCTTTCTCGCATGCTTCCGTGCTCAACACCACGCCGCTCTCTGCCGTGGCAACCGGCGAAGGATGAGAGTACCGGCACTGCGAGTTCGTACACTTGGTGCCAAACTTGCATAATGTGGGAGACTGAGGTCGCTCTGGTAGCGCATAAGGTATCCGTAGTTGCTGAACTGGAGGGGGCCGTTGCGTAGGGGGAACAGGCGTAGGAGCAATTATGGGAACGGAAGGCTCGACAGAATGCGGCACGCTGGGCTCGGATGGATGTTGAGATTGTGTTTGGTTCTGTGTGGAAGCGGGGGCTTCAGATGTTGGCGCGGGCGATCCTCCCATGTGACCTCGTCCTAGGCCTCCGCCCCGCCCCCTTCCACCACGTCCCCCGCCACGGACTCGCCCATTCGTGGCCTGTGCCGGTGGTGCTAGCCCTTGACCAAATGCACCACCTCCCGGGTACATTCCCATATCACCTTGTGGCATGCCTGGAAAGCCAGCACCCATAATCTGGCCTGTAGCAGGATTGAGCATTCCCATCGAGGTGGCCATCTGAGCCATGAGCGCCATTTGATTCATCATGATTTCCTGCATCATCATCGTGTTCGCGGTCGCACCTGTGGGGGTCATATCCATTCCAACGCCGTTTTGGAAACCCATCATCATACTTGGGTCAGGAATCGGAGCGGGGGGAGGCATGCCACCGTTTGTAACAGCATCGATGCGAGCCTGTATTTCGTCGCCACGTGCATATGAAGGATGTGCACCGTTCCGCGCGCCTACACGGTCTAATAGACTCCTTCCACTGGCACCTGCAGTAGCCTCGCTGCGTGGAGGACCGCTCTGCATTGCGCGGGGAGCAGTCGGGACGTCGATACGACGCGTTTTTGAGGGGCCATGGCCAGGAGGTGAAGGAGAGCGTACGGATGCTGTCCGTTTCTGGCCGTGACCAAGTGTGGAGGAAAGCGCTTGTTGGTAGAGTGGAGCGCCACTGGGCGTTCCAACACGGGGATTAAGTGGTCGTCGGTGATCAGCCGTAGAAGTGGAGGGGGAGTGTACGGGGATTTCGGAAGCGAGTGGGGGTTTCGGGACGGTTGCTGGTGTGAGAGAAGGGGAAGTGGAGGGTGATGTTAGTGGTATTTCTGAGTCCGGAGCACCTTTTGCGGCTTCGAGGAACAGCCATTCGGTGAAGCTTGGATCTATTCAGAATCGGTAAGGACACGGATACGAAAGTTGGGAGGAAGGCCACACGAACCAAACTCGGGTCCAATTACTGTGCAGGAAATGGAAGGAGCGGGTCAGCACCGCACAAAAAGGCTTAAAAAAGGCTTACAATCTTCGAGCTCAGACGTTATTTGGGCTATGGTACAGAGAGTGTCAGTGCTGATCCCGCCCAGCGGAAGAAGTTGTGGAGAGGGTACATACCCGCGGTCTTGTTATTTATAATCATGATGGTAATGTACTCTGCCATGACTGGGTCTGGATAAGAGCGCATATAAGCGTTGGAATGCACGGAAACGGAGTCGGAGAACTGACCAGCATCTGTACTGAAGCCCCGCCGCATGAGCTCGTCCTGGGTTGCATTCTGTGGAAAATAAAAATACGGGGGTCAACTGAGAAGAAAAAAAGGGGGGAATTTGCACGAACTTGGAGAGAATTTGCGCGCTCAGTTCCGATTGTCAGGCCAAAAGGCATTTTGGTTGATAGCGAAAGGTGGACGACGGTGATTGAGTAAGAAAGTTGATTACTAATATACTAAGTATATAAGTCCTCTGCGTCCCCGCTCGCGATGAGATCGGTGTAGCATAGTCAACAATCTTCGTCATACGGCACGTCGTTGGTTGTGCAACGGATGGCCCTCGCGCTGGCTGCGAGTCTACTGTGTGATAGGTATGTTAAATGGGCTTGGAACTCTCTTTTGTTGGTATACGCCTACCTTCGACCCTGGTCTGCTGCCCTGGCTCCACTTGGACCGCTGCGATATCAAGATTGACACCTCGTGTCTCGCCCGCCGTAGCTTCTCTTCAATCTCTTTCGCGATGGCCCTTCCGCGGGTCTACGTCCCATTCCTCAGCCTTCCATCCACAGCAAAATTTCACTCTCTTACCTTTTTTCAACCGCCCCGTGGAGGCTTGACAGTTGTCGAATGATCTTCGTGTTCGCTTTCACTTTGTGCACCTGTACGTCCCAAGCAAGTTGATGTCGCGCGACTCATACCATGGCCACTTTCTGAAGCTCGCCTCGAGCGAGTTTTCGAAGGGCAGCCTCGCTCAGATCAACATCGTCTCATGGTTCTCTCTTCAGGGGAACTTTGGGGACGGCTCTTTTCCCTTTGCACTTGGATCGGATGGATGGGAGACGAGGGAAAATCTATATCAAGCCACGTAGGCCTGTTTTTTTGTATTGTGGACCTTTCCTTGAAAACAATACTGTGGACCCACAACCGAGTCTTAGCGAATCGATCACCCCATTTTGGAAGGATGGCGTCAAGGCAACTCCGCACCTCTTAGTCTGTTTGTTCACGAATATCACTCCACAGGTCACATCCTGTAGATCTCTGAGCATAGACCAATGCGAGACCAATCTCCGTACGAAATCCCAAAGTTTTAACATTCAGGACAGGGACGTACACTTGACTAGTGCCGAAGTGTCAAACTGACAGCCGACCTCGGACAACAATGGAAGGTGAGACATGCATCTGTCGAGCAGGGGGCATCCATGTCGTGCAGGCGTGCGCTACGACTGGGACGGCCGGAGAAAACCATACCCTCGATCCAGGCAGGCCGCGAGAAAATTAGCTTCGTACCCCAATTAAATTTCCTTTGTGACTTTCACGCTCTCGCTTACTGCAAGATGATGGATCTACTAGTAGTCCAGGTTCGGACTTCCAAAAAGTGTCTTGCGATACTCATTGTTAAATTTTGGTTGACAGATCCACAAGACTCATCAAAAGTGGATCCACTTTTGATGTATTGTGGATAAGTTCCACGAAACGAGCCGTTAAACTTGCTGCTGGTCACTCGCCGCAGACCCACTTTCCTCCTCCCATCTCAACATGACACTCTTACTAGACAGCCCAAAGCTTCGCGAACTCACTCACATGCAACTTCAGTCCCTCGCCAAGGCATGACACTTCTCTCCGGCTATAGTCGTTTGCATCCTAAATACCATTTTTCCGCAGCAAGAAGCCGTTCGTGGGGTTGGAAAGACTGAAGATATTGTTCGTAGACTCATCCAGAAGCACCCCACAGGCGTACCAGTCACGAAGTACGTGTTTTTCGTTCCATGTTTCCATCACTTTAACCTGGACCTCAGAGCCATCGAAAACCCGTCAGCCTCGTCGGCATTTCTCGAACAACAAAATCCAACCATGGAGGGCACGTCCTCACTTGCGCCTGTGTCAGAACCCTCCGTGAATCACGCGCGTTCCCAAGGTATGCATGTTGCGGGTCCAGCGTAAGCAGTCACCACTGACGAATCTGCCAACAGAAGGCGAACCGGATTCTTCTTCCCCTTCTAGCTCGACGGAGGCTGAGCAACTCCTTTATCCCGACGGTAAATGTTCGATTGTCGCACCCGAGATAATAGCTCACCCGACTTGCCGCGTCGCTTAGAGGAGCCCAACCCAAGTCCAAACCCTGCTGACGAAGCAGAACACGGCCATGTTCACAACGATGACGAATATGGCTACCAAACCGGCGCTCCGACACACTACATGGTCGTAGACACCCTCCGCCAATCCACAAAGCTCGTCAACACCATCCCCCTCATGAAGGCTCGCGTTGCCGAATTTCAATGTCTTTTGCAACGTACCAAGAAGTTGCTCGAGAAAGCCACGCCGCAAGCACGCGAATTGACCGTCACCCGCGAGTATATCGAAACGTTCCTGTTGGCCAAGATGAAGCAAAAACGGGAACTTTGGGATGGAACGGGAAAGATGAATAAGCAAGACCGTAAGCTTAGGATGGCGTGGCTACGGGCAGAACGCAAGGCCGAAAGCGAAAAGATGTGGAAGGAAGCCAACAAGTTAAATGCAGAGCATGGTCTAGAACCAGAGCCATTTTCGACGTTCGCGTGCGTGCGCAGTTGTGGATGTGATAGACCGAGAACTGACCTTGGCCTTAGAGTGGAAAGTGACGAAGAAGTAATTGAAAGTTTGCAAACCACTCCTGCGAGCAGTAGAAGCGGAGGTTCGAAGAGATCGAGGGAAGCAAGCGTTGACGTATTATCGAACGAAGATACGCAACTCGCAACTCCGAGGAAAAAAGCTCGCTCGTAATTTCTCTTTCGGACCTTTGTGTATACCCATGCATGCTTGTTCAATTCACACTGAACTTACGACTTATCATATGCATATGTCAGAGCGAGCAGTTCGGATCAACCATCCTTGACATACGCATGGTAGGCACGTAACTATTTTGCATCCATTCCTCGTGTTTACACCTTGCTCACTCACCACCCCGTTGCCTATATGCACCACCACTGATTCTCCAAAATCAGCTTCTGATTACATGCTATCCGCGGGCTGTCTCCTACGAGGGAAAATTAAGTCAATGTCTGTGAGGCCCCGCCGTATTAACATAAATCCGAGACTCCGGAACACTCTACTATATCATGCAGCTCGATCGAAAGCTCGGAACAAACGGAAACGGAACAACCAAATGTCCGAGCTCGTGCGAATGCTTACTCACCTGCTTATTTTTCCATGTGCACGACAGCGCCACAACCACTGCTTCATATTCGAGACAGGACAGCCCCCCGTCATATACGTACATACGGGCGAGGTCCGCCCGGCACAGCCTCCCCGTGATGACGCCTTCCTTGCCCGAAAATTACTTACATCCGTGCGTCATCATCGATTTGCGCAGGCGCGCAGTCGCTCGCATCGCGCACACTCCTGGATTAAAGGAGTAGCATCCTCACACGTCATACAGTTAGTTAGTCAGCGATTTTGTGATGCTGAGGACAAACCAGTTTGTTTGCAAACCAATACGGCGGCTCGGATATTCACTAGCCTCAGCACTTGCCTGTTAACACCTGTTTGTTTGCTCCAATTCGATCATACAGTAGATGCGGCAAGAAACTGAACGTGAGTTCGTTGTTCCCCACGAAGAAACGTTTCGTGGCAGTGATGGTAGTTAATGTGGACGTTCCATGGAGAGCACCACCACAGAATGTACGGCCTTTGAACGCGGACATTAACATCAGGGGTCTCCACCAACAAGAAGCAACTGACTGACTTGGACTCAGAGTTGAATAAGTCAATGTCGGCGTCTGTAATGTATGTTGAAGTGCTCACAATGCGAATGAAGAACAAATGTACTAACCACTGCAGCGCATGTTTCACCTGTCGTTGGTGATGGACCCAGCCCTGTCATTCCAAAGGCACCTGCTTTGGGGATGAACTGGCACGGCAAGAGAACTTACAACGTGCATCAATAGTGTGGTTTTCGCTGAGATGGGCCTGTTCGATACTAAATTAGTTAGACATATACTAACAGAACAGTCCACAACTCACAGAAAACTGTCTCTGATTGAGTTGCCCCACAAACACGCGAAAGCGAGCACTGCTATGGCTGGCCGGAGATAGGTCGTTTCAGATCACATCCCTTTGAACTGACAGCTCGTCACAAATTCATAGCCAAATCCGTCTCCGAAACGCCGACAAAGGAGGCTGCGAGCGCAGAAGAGTCCAGAAGTCTGGACGCGCTGCGGTATCAAACATGATGGAATGCAAATCATTCAGGACGTAACTCATTCCTTTTGCTCTGAAACATCTCAATAAGACCAGCTGAGAGGAAGAATTGATCCAACCCTGCAGGCAACGGCGAGATAATGGTAGCTTGGCGTACCAGGCCCTTAATGATCTCTCGATCATTTCAACGCCTCTTCTCCACGGAAATGCTCCGACCGGGGAATGAACGTTGCTTCGCCATGGAGACTACTGTGCGATCGTCTTTCCCGTGCGTGACTTCGGTCAAACGCTGGAATCGTGCTTCAACAAACGCGTTCTCCATCCAAAGCACTGCATTCAATGTGATTGAGGTTCAAGCCCCTAGATAGAGTATGCACGTTCGCCTACCTGAGAAGACCCTCAGACCTCCCACATTATGCTGTGCATAGCCCATCAAGACCGAACAACACCGTGAGCGAAGAAGGGAGAGCTTCACTCAAGTGGGGCTTCCAAAGATAGATAGCCGACGATTTTCTCAGAGCGCAGGATCACGAAGCCACTTCATTGATCGCAGGCGTCCCACACAGGACGGCGCAGGAAGCAACTCAGCCAAGTTACTTACTAGCTGCACTCGACAGGAGTGGAAGCACCTCTGGCTTCACGTCTACATCGGGCAAGTATGCCGCTTCGGGGAGCGCCGCTCTGAACCTGTGCTGCCGCAGAGAAAGGAAAGCTGTAGCAAGAACGTTGCCTGTTCCAGTACATCTTCACAGTTGAGTCCGTGCAGGAGACGAGGTACACGACCCCAACGTGGTTCTCGAAAACCCATACCCACCAAGTGTGGATAGGAGACATGTGAACGTGTGTAATCGGAGATGTTCCCTTTGTCGACTATCCCGATCGAAGATTCCTTCGCGGAAAGGATGCCGTGTTAACAAGGTCTTGAGAATGCACGGTTGTGCTAGCTTGGCCGTCTCTCCACGCGGTGCGAACTGGTGCGACTGGGTGGCTCAGAAGATCGGGAGCATTGGAGACGTTTCACGGGCTTACCGATATGTATGGGCACTGCGTCGTCGCTGCACTCGATTGCAATGAACCTCGACGTCCATCATGGAACTTGCAAGAACGAGGCCGAGACCTGTTGGTCTGTCCAGAGAGGTGACATTGAGGCTAATTACGGAATACCACCGTCTTCTCTCAGCATCGCCTCTTGCTAGATAGAACGGGACAAAGGTTGCTTGCTTGCCAGTGGAGGTCGCCTGCATGAAAGGCGATGCAGCTCGCCATCCAAACATTTCAATCGCACGACTTACACACGTCTTCCATTCCTGTTATCACGTCTTGAAGAGATCACTTCACATCTTTCCGTGCGGATCACATCCAACCCTACCACTTCGTTAGATCCCGACGGCCCGTCTACATTGGTAAGAACGGAACCTAAGTTAGTAGAGAGATCACGCCATTCAATGGCCCTACCATTCGTAGAAGTGTAAGCCTACGGTTTTCCATTCTCCACTTCAAGTTCGACCGTCGGCATTGTTCATTGTACACTTACGCATGGTCCGCAAAACCCATCTGACAACCATATCTCGGCGCGATATTACAATATCGCATTGGACCCTGTGCGGGCGATTTCCGTGCGGCCTTCTCGTACGTCGCATCTAATCCGAGATGAAGCGATTGCAAGGCTGCTTCTATGACTCTGTCGCATTTTTACAAAAGGGCCCCCTGAGGTCTCCGAGCCCACTGCCTCGTCGGATCATTAATGATTCTCTGATGTCCTTCAAATTTACAACCCTTCCCCTCCCTCTTCCTTCCCCAGCAGTGGGCTAGGCACAAAAACTTGTCTTTTTCAGCGGAACCGCTTGAGCTCGTACCCCAGAACGTGGCTGAATTTAACACAAGATTGTCACGATGCGGGAGTTCGTGGCAGCACGCTGCGGAGGAAAAAAAAGGAGATAAATAATAAGATCACGGCATGTGGCTCTTGCCCATTTTAGCATTGTCTAATCTCGTGACCTTGACAGACATGGAATGGTGGGCGTCCAAACGCTCAATTTTCCGCATTTGTACGCTCGCCATCAAACTTTGTTGCCTCGAGGCATGCCACTTTCTCTTTGCATGAGTTTTAGTGTCGTGCCAATTCAGTAGCGCCGCATCAACGCCACATGCAGGAGGAAATGCATAGTCACTCGTACGTGTACCCGCATGGCAAGGTCGTTCGCTGATATTGAATGTGGAGGCGAAAGGCCTAGATCATACCAAAGGTCGACGTCTCTTTGGAAGTTAGGTTCGCACACGTTTTTTTTCGACCTTACTTCCGTTGACTTCCTTCTCAATAGTATGCAGCCATGATAGGCGGGCGAACCAGCGCGCTCCGACCAGTTAGTAGATACACGGATAACACGGCAGGCGGCCCTTGGGCGGCGCGGAGAGGTTAACTGAAAAAAAATGCTGTAGGGAGGTCAGTTTTAGACCTTGATCGTAACAAGCCCATCTACATCCGCGGAATCGAACCATGCCCATGGTGGCGCCCATCGTTCGTCGAGGGATCTTCTCCGCCTTACGGTATGATAGACTCGACCGCAACTTCCATCGACAACCTATAGATAGCGGAAGACGGAGGGTCTCGAAACATGATCAAAAACGTGCTGGCCACCGTTACATGGACGCCTGCGAGTGAAAGACGACCCACATGAATCCTCCGCATAAATGGTAATCCCACCTTGAGATCCTTGGACTTCCTGGTCGGTTCGCCTAGTGGAAAAAAAAGTCGTTCCTGAATATGATCCGTAGGCACGGGAATGTTAACGGGGTAAAGCAGGCTGGTTCGCAGACACTCCGTCATTATATCCCTACAAGGACGGTCAAGGGAACAGCCTGTCAACGCGGAGGACGGATCACTTCCCGCTCACATTGTCACATGCTGGCCAATTGAGGCGAGGCAACGGCACATTCATAGTCAATCCTCGCATACAATCCAAAATACCGAGATGGCCGCACGCCAGCGCCAGGTCCTAATGCCGTTCGCGACGGTGGCGAAAGTTGTCAAAAGACCGGTACTTAGACCCGCGCAGAGCGGAGCCAACCATCTCGTTATGGTTGCGTGATAAATACTTTGTGGTGCCTCCTGACCGTTCGACGGAATGCATCGATTGACTATAGAACTCGCCACGCGTCCGCTATTCTTAATACTGTGAGATACGAGGGTCGCAAGTGCGTATGCCAGGAGGCGCCCATATCAAAAATCCAGGGCATGCTGTAGTATGATGTAGCCACAAATTAGATAGAGGCTGGGAAGATAAAGAACCTCGAGTCATGTGCGCCGAAAAGGAAAAGCCGCGTATGACTTGCGGTGAAGCATTGAAGAATCTGTTATGTGTGGTTCGCTACTTATCTGTGGCGAGACGCCTCCATTCATCAAACAAGGCGACTCTTGATTCTGTCAGAAATATACTTCGGTCCCACGGTAAACCACCATATGAGATGTCACAACGTCTTGGAGGGCAACAGTGACATATCGGCTCGCCAGGGGTCGTCTGGCAAGGAAAGCCAATGTGAAGGTACCTTTGAAACAAACCAGAATCTGTGGCAGCGGATGTAACCTGTACAGGCGCGCCACATCAGGCACGTCTGATCGAAATCAATTTAGGACGACGCGAACCTTGGCGGGCAACGTCCACTGGGCCCTGCGGCGGCGCCATCAATGAGGGGCGCATCGACAGATACATATGTATAGCAAATACTTGCGAACATGTACCTGCGACAAACTTTTAAATCAAGATGGGTAGCAGTGAAGCCCACTCCTAAGGGAAGGTTTCGAAATGGAGCGATATTAATTCGATCAACGATCATTACTGACACACACTGTTTAGCAGGACAGGAAGTAAGAGCAAGCTCTTCGCAACTCGTCGCGAAGGGCGAGCGACCGAAAAAGGTATGGCGGAAAGAACAGACATTGCATGATACACCAGTTCGCTCATCGAACGCGCGCCTCTGGAACTGAGCCAAAGCATGAGACCGAAGAGTCCATCCAGTTATGTACATGAGACAGTATTCCCGTGAGATTTGACAAGTTGCCACGTCAGAATCGATATCGGAACGAAGATTAGACTCTCTGAAGGTGAGCTAACAGCCCACCAAAGCAGTCAGTGCTGAGCCTATGCCAGATGAACCGATGCCAACGAGTATTAGTGGCAGTGTGCGCAGACCACTGTCATGTGCTGTAGCGACCTCTTGAAACTGGGAATGTCAGCGCGCCAGCAAACCTACGTCAAGCTACTCATTCTAGTAGTTGGCAGCTTTCTAAGGAGGACAGAAGGATAAGATGTTGTCACCGATTGAGTGGCGCTTGACTTGTCGCAGTCAAATTGAAGTACGACCAACTTCCGCGTCCCCCCTTCGAATATGACGATGCAGCATCGCTGGCAAGTCCGACGCGGAAGACTTCGCGCGTACCGAGCCTCCTTTTTGGATAGGAATCCGCTTGTTGTCCAACCTGATCCGCATTGGCTCGGTTCGTCCTATACCTGTCTTTGAAGCCACGGCCGTGATGAGAAATGATGTTCGTGTACGAAGAAGCCATGATTTCATCCGACGTCGATAAGGTCTACTTCTCATTCTCCGACTCCGAGGGGCGTAGAGTCGGGGGCTGTGCGGTGGAACGGACTTGTCAACCCACTCATCTTCATCCGCACCGTTGCCTTATCTTCCGGTTTGACCTGACTACGTCAACGATACTGATATGAATATGAATGAGAAACACCGAACCATGGCGTCATCTAGCATATGCACAATAGTCCAAGCACTGATAAACCAGATCTGTCGCTGCTGTCAAATCAGTGCAGCGAGGCTTGCCGACTACACACAGACCGGCAATCGCCCAATCAATCAGGTCCATCTGAACAAGTCGCAGGTTCGAGGGCGCGCCAGACTAACAATTGCATTGACGATAAAAAGAGTTTGTCGCGACGTGCCCTGAGGTCGCACGGATGTACATGGTCGCGGAAGACACCAAGCCAAATGGGTGAAAACTCTTTGTCCACTTTCCGGGCCGTATGTCGACTGAACCTCCCACCGATGTCTGACTTACGGCGATGCCCTGGGATCATCATCATTTATCTACTTAAATGGAGGAGCCCATTCCCATGCCGGCAGTCTGACCTTCACTACCGATGGAAGTTATTTAGCCACAGGATAATAATTAATCGAGAGGGAGTCAGGGCAAGGCATCAGCGACGGACGAGTTCCACCGCTTTGGACGGTAGGTCACTGGAGGTCACTATGGCCAATGTCGTGATCACATCCAAGCACTCTGGCTGACGGCAGCGTTGGAAGCGCCCCTGGGGAGATGCAAGAGTAGTAAGGAATCATATAGTGATAATCAACCACGCACAAACGCCAACCATGGCAGGCCCTTGAGTGGAACGTAAAATCAGATTCGGAGCAGGCCTGGCTTGATATGCGAGGCAGAAGCCAGGAAGGCAAAATAGTTCCGTGAAATAACATGATGATTTGAATCTGATCCTCCGCACATGTGGGGTGCGCTTCTAAACGAAGACGTCAAAAAAGGTAATGCAGGAGGATGAGCCGAAACGGACCGAGATAGTGAGCTAGTAGTGGTAGGTTGGGGAACAGCAGAGGAAATTGAAGTGCTTGGAGTGCTGGGTCGATGTGCAGTGTTGATACCTGTTTCAGATCGAGCTCGGACGGCACAGGAAATGGATGTGCTGGAGTATGAGTATGCGAACGGAAATGACATGGACGGCCGAAGGGTAGTAACTCGGCTGTGGAACTGATGAGAAAACAGTGATGACGATAGATATTTGTGTCTGAAAAGATGGAGGGCCGGGATGGGAGCAAATTGTTTCCGGAGTGTGATTGTGGAGGGCCCCTTGGGCCTGGCAGAGCGTCGGTCCGGCGGTATCGCAATATGTAGGGAGACGGAGAAGGGATAGTTTGCTCTGGAGCAGTGCTAAGGAGGCAAAGCGATGAACCGACGAACCAGTTCGGGGCAGAGCAATTGGATCGCATCGGCAGCGATTCTGGAGTAAGCGTCACCATTTAGCGGACGTTATTGTCAGCATGTCCGTCAAGGTAGCCTTTGTTTCCCGCAACGGAGTGGAGGCTCAGGTAGCTCTCCCCCGACCCCGACCGACTACTAAGCCGTGTGGCGCATCCATTCGATCTACTGCATAGAGAACACACGCGCGGTACGTTCGATCACACCCACGCCTGTGGATAACGCGATTTGTCAAGAGACCTTCTCGCCGTCCTCGAGGCAAGCAAGCGAAGACAGACGAGAGTGCACGCTGCAGGGCCTGCAACGAGACGCACTCGGCCCGTTTCCCACGGTTAGTTTTTGCATTGTTTCATTCATAATGGTAATTTTAGCGGGGCGGTGACCAGGGTCCAAGGCGTGCAGCACGGCATTGCTCGGCTGGGGGCGGTTCGGCACGTTTTGGTTACATAATATTGAGGAATTTGAAACCCTTTTTATAATTTTTTTTATCCCTTTCTCAGGGCTCGAGATTTATATACTGAAGTGATTCGAACAGTGCTTCCGAACTAAACTAGTAGCCCTCATTCGTCGCTGTGTTTCCACCTCCGTTGTTTCTTCCAGTCCATGGCAGCTGTTCACGGTCCACTCGTCCCAGTTCATCATTCGCCATTCAGGTCAACTCACAACCATTCTCATCCCCGTCTCACTTATTCCCAACCCTCGGTGTGTACTCACTCCCGGTACGCCTCATTCGGCAATATCTAAATTTCCTTCCCAGGCACCTTCGACCAAACCACCTTCGACACAGCCCGCGTCCAGCAGACAGGACCCCTTCTACGGCCACGAGCAAATTTGCAAGCTATGTGCCCGTTTTATCACCCATCTCTTCGCGTGTCCGGAGTATCCCCCATCGTCCTCCAACTCGACCGTGAAACTCCCCCATTTCATCGCGTATGCCCTCCATCGCACAAAGTTGCACTCCTCGGTCACGTTTGCCGCTCTCGTTCTCTTGCAACGACTCAAGGCACGTTTTCCGACCGCTCGGGGATCGTCGGGCCATCGCTTGTTCATCTCCGCATTCATGCTGGCCTCAAAGGTGATCTGCGACGATACATACTCGAACAAGTCCTGGTCGATAGTGGCGCAGGCTATGTTCCAGTTGCGAGAAATAAACCAGATGGAAAGAGAAATGTGCCAGTACCTCGAATGGGAGTTGAACGTCGATCCCGTCACGCTAAGGGAGTTCGAGGACATGATTCGCAAGGATTTCGTCGGTCCCGGTCCCTATCCTACTTACATACTGCCGTCGACCAAGAAGTCGACCCCTCCCCCCACGGCGAATCCTTTCGCGGCTTCATCGGGCACCAGCCCCTCACCATCGTACGGGCAGCGCTACCCATCTCCTCCGAAGCCGGTGTTCCCTTCTCACAACGCGCCTGCGGCGTACATGACGCCTCCCACTACCCCCGATACCCCTTCACCGTCGTACTCACCGTCGACCTCTCCAGCGTCATCCGCCTCTCCCCCAACTCCCCCTGGTATCGAAGATCTTACTGCGAAGATCGTGTCGGCGTCATCGTCACCCGGTCTTTCAAAAGCAGAGGTCGTTCCGCTCGTTCATTCAAAAAGCAAGATGTTCGCATTCGCTTCACCTTCCGTGTGGTGACCCCTCCCTATTGTAGCTCACGTTATTCGCTTAGAGCGGCCGTCTTGAAGACGGCATTTATTGTATACTCGCCTTTATCTCAAGTCGCTCACCATATATTTAAGGACATATCTATACCCACCCCACCCGTTCCTTGGGGGTGGGCGACATGGAGTACCGTTGGCGACGGACTCGACTGCTTCATTTCGCATTGGGCTTTACTGCTGCATACTCATGTTGTGTCAATAGCTGCATACAACCGTTTTTTTCTTCGTAGGCATATGTACATCACAAAGAACAAGCTTTGCTGAATACAAAGAAGTGAAAAAAAAGAACAGTAGGTTCGTAAGTTGAATCTCGAAGCGTGAGTGCGGCCAAGTATCTACCCCAATGAAACGTAGGTCGGCTCTCAAGCGGGGATAAGCGACCCTTCTCTCACCAGACGTCAAACCGCCATAAATTTGGCTCATCAACGGCAAGGGCGTTGGTTCTACAGCCCGTTTGGCGTTGCCTGAGGTAACACAAACACAGCCCGGAACCGATAACGAGACGGCGCTGAGTAGTATAACTGATGTATCATTGTCGCTTTCGGGATCGGGGCTTACGGATTCCTGCAAGGTCTGCCACGTTTGGAGACGTGAAAAACGAGCAAGTACTAATTCGGGTTGGCATATCAGACGCTTCTGTTGGAACTTGCCTCCTTTGGACGCTCGTTTATCTGCTTCCGCCAACCCTTGTAACCGCAACATCCTCTTTTGGACGTGGCATCAGGGCACATGTCACCACGGAACCAAAAGAAAGGACAAAAAAAGGGATTCCGGCGGTGCTCAATGGGCCAAGCGGTGGAATTATGATTTACTTGCGCACGGCCCCCTTCTGGTGGTGTTTCAGAGTCCTCCTGGTCGTCAGCTCGTGGGCGAGGGAGGCTTCTAACGTTTCACGCTCACGACGGAGGGATTACTTCTCGCTGCAGACTTCACCATCTAATACAAGTCCTCGAGGCACGGCGTGGCAGCACTGGCTTTGCCAGCAAAGTTCTTGCAAGGCCATGCGGTGCGGCCTGGAGTATATTGCACGCGAGATGAAAAGAAAGCCGTGTCCAAACTTGACTCGAAAGTTCGTCGCGATACCAGGCTCCCGCAGCAAGTAACGTTTGTTGGCAAGTCCTGTTCCAGAGGATGTGATCATGGCGCAAACCACAGGATGGCTGCAACTAGCATCGTGTTGGCTTGTTCTGCGGAACGCCCCGTCCATAGACAGATAGTGCGCTTGGTCTGTCTACAGCAACAAACTCTTTGTCCACTGCAAGTGATCTCGTCGATTGTAAAGGTTGTCCGACCACCCCTGATGTCATGCGATCAAGCACTGCCCCTGTAATTCTCTGCGAGGCAAAGGAGGACACGCGGCTGCCTCATGGCTTTCCATTATGATTATGCAATATCTTGTAATCGCCTGGTGAGCGTGATATACTAATTCCGTGTATATCGTGGCCGGGCCGACCTCCATTGCACACTTGCCCTTTCTGCGACAACAGGTACGGCACGCCCATAGTGGGCTAAATACCTCTATGAATCTAACGCGAGGCATTCGGAGGAATGGAGCCCAGTCGCAACGGAGATTTGCAAACGTTCCAACAATGTTGGGAATGACCGCCGTTAGAATCAGTGGTGGTTCGCGATCAACCTCCGTTGGCAAGATGTTGTTTCACATCGCGGGATTATAGTCTGAATCTCCTCCTCGGCTTACCCACGCAGGAACGTACGACGCTGCTCAACAAGCGATGCCAAATTAGACTTTGTGTGAAGACGTGGGTTAATGGCCATTTAAACCCGTGCCTAGTTGACCAGAGGTGCCGTGTGTGAGTGTGCTTCGTCTTGTCGCCGCAGCTGTACCCAACAGCTGCTGCGTTTTGGTTTACGTAGGGTTCGACGAAGCTCATCGAGAATCTGGTCTCCTCGCTCGATTCTGCACAACAGTGACGAGTTAGCATGGAGACGTGTGTTCTTTCCTCGCGACCGGCGATGATCACCACTGCCCTTCACATCCCTCCTTTGTAATATATATAGACCTAGCGGCTCAATGGGCATCTGCATGCAAACCCATACAGCTCTCTTCTTTTTTTTTCCTATGTATTAGAGATCACTCACACCGTTCGGCGCCATTTCGCAACAACGCCGCGATCCGATACAGGTTTAGTGCATCGCACGATTCGTCTCGTTTCATTTTTCCTTGTTTGGAGTAGACTAACCCGGGAGGATATCAATAGTATGTTGTTATGGAGGGTCGAAGCGTAACAGTGCGTTCACAGGATCCCGCCGACGTAGAATTGGCAAACTTGGAGCAGCCCCCTTTTTTTCTGTGGAACTCTAGGTCCCCAAATCCGTGTTTCTATAAAGGCAAATCAAGTATAGGCTCCCAATATTTTCTTTCCATTCAAAGCTGAATTATTCGATGGATGATCGAACGCGGAAGGCCTCGGACTAAGACTCACAGCGCTCCTCCTATACCGTTCGTATCCATGTTTTCCAAATCTGGACCACACTCGCGGCGATCAGTGTGCTCTACCCCGGAGTCCTACGCCGCTAGTGCCATATGAAATGCCAGGGCGCCCGCCGGATCGTGCAGGCTCGTTTCCGCTCATCATTTCCTTTCTCCCGCCCGCGCCGCGAAACGTTATGCATCATTATTGGTTTCGACATGCATCATTCCCTTGACCCCGAGGGCCGAGTGATCGCTGCGCCGGCCCCGGCTTCTGCCTCCTCCTATGTAAATGGCGGGTGCTTGCGTGGGTCGTGCATACATAGGGCGTAACGTGTCGGATGTAGCACGTACACCACATCCCCATTGCCCACACCCTCGAACGTTCCGGTGCGCCATACTGCGCTGCGCAGTGATTGCCATCTGACAACTCATCACACGCGGAACGTATCGTATCGCGGATTCGGGCTCCAGCCCCGATGTCTGTCATCCAATGAGCTCACTCAGTCATACCGGCTCCCCGTCGTCGAGGGTACCACCACCGCTGTCGTCGCCATCGTCATCGTCATCGTCGCCGTCATCTTCATGGTCATAATCACCCATCAGGAGCAACCGTCGGATCACGTTATGCGACTCCACCAACAGAATTCCAGAATGATGTTCTGATTTTTCCAAATACCCGTCCTGCTATTTCCAGTGTCTGTCTGATCACTATTAACGCGTGTCGACCAAGTTCGGCGCCCATCATGATACCATCTCGACGTCCCGTTCCTTTCCAAATCTATTCTGGAAATACGGAGGACGCGCCCGTACCGGGTCCGGGTCCAGCTCTGTCGATCCCCCAAAGTTTTCCCCGGGAAATCATGGGTATCATACCCGAATCCATCCAGCGCTATGTGTACCTGTGGCACGAATACCAGATTCGGCATGTTTTCTATCTTGGTGTACCTTGGCTGTAGTTCTAACGAAAACGGGGACAGTTATTTTATTTTAACCCCTGTTCTGATCCTAACTTGCTTATCGTGACATGACCTTGGACCAGATAACACTTGATCAGATAGATCGTAGCGTTCGCACCTGCTGGCATGCACGTCACCTCAGGGAGTTGGGGTGGACAGCCATGATGGCGCAATAATGGCGTTTGGAACTCGTGATCGGGATCCCTGACGACTCCCATCGCATTTCTGAACTCGAGCTGGGCGAGCTGGTTACGAGGCCATCGCGATACATGGGTAGCTATCTACTGAGACTGACAACGACAGCAGGGAACGTCAAACATTGTTTCACGAGGTCGACACGACCCCATGTTGCACGTCGTCAAATCGCTTATAAAACACCAGCGCGTCGACGTATTCTTCCCCTGGCCCGTCCGTCCGCTTGAGTCTTCCTGCCTCGGGTATCAATCCTGCCTTGATGAATCCAAGTGACTCCCAGATTCTGCGCATGCCATCCATATAGATCTATGGCGCATCAAGATGGCAATGGGTACATACCGAACGCTCGCCACGTTGTTGACGTACACCAAGTTGAACACGCTCGCCCGGTACCCTAGCCGTGGAGCGTAATACAAAAACGATCGTGCGAGGACGCGGCCGTAGCCACCGTTCCGCTGTGATGGCGGGACGACGAAGCCCGCGTTGCAAATCTAGACGACAGCATACGGTGGAAGCCTCGATCAGGGTTTTGGCACGTAACAGTAACAGGGAAAGAAACCCTTACGTGCGACGACCGGCCGGGATAGTTGGGTTTGATCTAGACGGAAGTGAAGTAGGCGCATACGATCAGCGACGTGATGCACGACATGCCGATGCAAGGAGGCAAGGGTTGGCGCGACGGGCCCCAGCGACCAGCAGGGATGAGAACGAGAATGAAACGAGACCCTGTCGGCATGGCCACGACGGTGTTCAACGCTCAACAACAAGACAAGTTTAAGTTTGTATTATGAAACTCGTTGGATGGAGAAGGAAAAGAAATGCTTGGATCAACGCACATAGTAAAACCCGACTACACAAGCGTCCCACGGTCGACCCGCCCTCACACGCTCGATGTCGACGTCGACCTCCTGGCCGTCCCCATCCGCCGAGCCCGTGTTGTGCGCAAATTCAGGCCCTTCGCCGTCGCAGAGGAGGGCGATCACGACGTCCGCGGCCAAAAAGTATGTCCTGAACGTTTCGGGGTCGTGCATGTCCTCTTGGGGATATGTAAGGCCCTTGTCCACTTCGTCTGCAAAGACGGCATGGAGGTAGTCGAACAGGCCTGGGTGGCCGTCAACGCCGCAAAGGTGGAAGACGGCCACAGCGGCGCGGGGGGCGCGTGGATGGTGCCACGCCGTCACGGGAAGATAGAATTTGGTGGAACTCGCTGGACGCGAAAGCGCACCGTAAGCGGCCATTGTACTCAACCTTGACCTTGAGCGTCTAGCAAGTTAATGATTCACGAAAAAGGACGCAACGACAAGGTGATATCGATGTGATCAGATCAGATTGTGCTGACAGCAACTCGTTCGTTCAGCTGACCCGTCCAGTTAGCTTATCATACCAGGGTTCATTTGGTACCGAGTTTCGCCGGAGAAGAAGCCATTCGTAACTATATCCCATGACCCCGATAACACTGCACAGGTTCGATGAAAGCCTCATCGCACGATATTCCCCTATCAAATGCACGCAAGGCTGCCGGGTCAGAGCCGTTGCATGCCGCGAAGCTGGCGTTCTAGGCCCAGCTTCAACACCATACCACGTCCATGCCACGGTGGTAGCTTGCCCCCTTCTTCGTCTGCCGTGCCTTCCCTCACCCCGTCTTCGAAGAAGACGTAACCGGGTATATACCGATCCACAAACCTGTGCCCGAAGCATGTCAGCAAGCGAGTCAATACCAGAAACGGGAATCACAGTTCGGTGCACGCACATCTTTACTTGCTCGTCTGTCATTCCTCGACCCCCGTTCTTGGCCTTCATGTCATGCTCTTGCTGCAACCGCCACCGATAGACAGTCGCGTGTCGCGACTCTGACGGCCCTCTGATCTAAAACTCCATTCCATTGTCGTCGGTATGATCATATCAACACATGCACGCACCTGAATGAACGTATCCAACGTCTGCCACCACTCGACATACGCTCCCAGCAACCTGTTCACTTCAAGCACGTCCTCGACCGATGCTATCGCTCGCATATCGAATCCAACGTCCTCCAGGCCTGGCACCGGGGTATGCCATCGTGCCTCAACCGCCTCTGATCGCACGGGGTAGAACCCAACACACCACCCCTCAAACAAGACTACGTCCACGGGCGCACGCACCACCACCGTCTGATCGACCCGCCGGTCACCCTCCCCATCAAACAAGCTCTTATCAAACACCGGCAATGCCACCTCGCGCACTGTGGCAGGAGCATCCCGCCCATCTCCACCAGCATCGGTGTTGATGTCGTTGATAGTCTTGAGTGCTCGCAGAATGGCGCCCCCCAGTGCGACATCGTGCGTCCCGGGAAGCCCCCGCCCATGCAGCAGCCGGTTGCGCGGATGTGCCTTGGCAAGCGCTACTAGTTGAGCATGGGGCAAGTATAGGTCGTCAATCGAGAGGATGGCTACAGAGAGCGAGTACGGCGGGCCCGTGAGCATCGATCGAAGACGAGACGTGAGAAAGGTCTTGCCGCTCCCTTGCGGACCCTGGACGCCCACGAAGAGCGGAGGTAAGCGGGACCCAGGAGAGGCCTGCACTCGGTGGTCTACCAGACACTGCAAGACATGATATGCCATCGCCTCCACTGCAGGCGGGTACATACCCGTCGAGGTCATGATGGTGGGTTTGCAGATTGAGATTATGGTACAAGTCACGTGGTATATCAGCAGTCGAGCCATCTATCAAAGTCTCATTACGATTCCTATAATCCCTACCAGTACCACACGGTCGCATCTCTCATCACCGCGACTAAGCGCAGCCCGTTCGCAGACGGGTGACGAAAGGGCAAACGAAAGAAAGCGTCTTTTCATAGAGTGCATCATGCCCAAGGACGAAACCAGAATCTACTTGCTCCCGCCATATCGTGCTTTGCGGCCAAAGTCAAAGGGTACGTATTTATACTTGATCATATGTCTGAGCGGGTTGGCGGTCAGTAATACCGCTTGGACGGTAGCAGAACAAACATACTGTATTTGGCGCCGCATTGTCAACGCAAATAAGACGCAGAAATAAATCACTAAGATTGGCCAGTAAACAGGGACGTCGAACATGTCGGATGTGGTTAGCAAAAGGGAGATGATGACGGCACGGGTCCCGCTGAGCCTGCATGAGGGTTTGTTTCAGTTGCTTGGTAAGATGAGGTGAGCAGTGGCGCACCAAAACTGCCATTCAGGCAACCGCCTCACAAACGGCCTGAACTCGTCGTCTCGTTGCGAGGGAAGGGTGGGCCCGTCGTCGGTGGCGCCTTCTTCGATCTCGTCTGCAAGCAAGTCGTCACGAAGCGAAGGGTCGAACTTGGGTTGCAAGAACGCCAGTAGCAGGTTGAGAAGATAGATGGCTAGGCCGTCTGTGGAAGATGAGCACAGGACGAACGCAAAAGAGGAAAGGAGCACGTACAGCATACTACATTGGACGCCCGAGGAATATGTCAGCCTTAATCTCTCGCACACTCGAAAATCACGAACCAATGAACCACTAGACAGAAAGTAAATTTCGAGACTACGCATGGGAGTTTGAAGAGAAACTCACCCCTTGGGCCAAGACGATTCGAAGCATGAAAAGGGCGAGCAGACCGAGGGTTGCCAGCCAACGTTGGAGAACGTGGGGCGTCCAGCGGTCGAGGGTCTGCTGGTACTGACGTCTAGCATTTGCGATGGATGTCTGGACAGTCTGGAGCGGCGTCGAGGTCGGTTCGTCTGAGGACATCATTCTGGGTCGTGATAAGTCTCGTTTTCACTTTGCAAAGGACACGTTTAGCTATTTCAAGCGGAGTTGGTCGAAGTTTCAATTTCTACTTAGGATTACTACAAGCTGGTCTGCACATCAAGGTCACGTCGATTGTTAGGTTGATGGTGGAATTAAGGCTTTGTCCCTCACCGCAGCCAGGGACATGGGTGCTGTTCGAACCTTCACTCAAAGTGCGATCATGGTACACAAAGTGGTTAATAAACGCTCATCTCGTCAAATGCCGTGTTCACCGATGTGATGCGCCGTTCACCTGACCTGCTATGATAAGTTTGATGCATACACCCCTGGTCACCGCTGACAGGTATGTTATGAGTCCGGGTACTCAACAAGTAAAATGCTGTATCGCGCTGATCGGGTTTGTGCCATCAGTCTCCGGTATTCTACTAGTTGGTATGGATCAATTAGAGTTCGGGACTGATTACTTGACAGGGGGCTGCTGGCGGGTCACTGCCAACTGGGTGCTGATAATGGCTAGCAAGCGCATCACGGCGAGGTCGAGGTTCGCACAGGCGAGTACGGTCCGATATTAGCTGACTTCAGTTTTCGGTTTTGTTTCAGGCGCAGGGAGATCCGGGTCCTGCATATTCCCCCCCCCCCCTCGCCCGGGACCATCCGATTTCGCTGGTCACCATGATTCCCGTCTTTCGACCGCACACAGTATAGGGAGTAGACAACGAATTTTTGGGCCGCACAGCTAGGTCACCGTGTTATTGGGAGTAGGATTCTCGGGTCTCGTTGATTCAACAAGGCATGAGGAACTACACCAGGCCCCACATTATACGCTTAAAGCAACCTCACCACCGACCACTGTAACGGATAGAATATAGTATCTGTTTCCTCCACTATATCCATCTTCACATTCACATGCACCTTCCCCTTGGCAAAGACCTCGCCGTCCCAAAGCGCGCTCCAGGATTCGAGACTGTGCTGAAACATCTCGAATCCTCTGCCCCAAACTACTCCGTGGTGTACGCCTTTCTGCAGGTTTCCGACGTGTTGACCACATATCATAGAGCCGGGCTGAGGGGATAAGAGGCCCGCTAGCGCTTTCGCCATGTGCAGTTGGTTTCCCTCCGAGAACAGAGAGAAAAAGTTAGATGCGTAGATCACCGAACACCGTCCCGCGAGCGGATTCAACGATGTCAACGCAGACAGATCGGGTCTCTTTGTAGACGGAGGCTCATCGAAAGGAGGCACGACGCGTAGTATCTCGGGATCGAGTGCGTCCCCCGGGACGAAGCTAATCGGATAGGTTTCTGTGGTGGTATTGAAGAGAGTGTGACCCAGGTCAGAAAATTCTGCAAAGGTAGAAAAAAATTAGCATCGTATATTTGCGAGTTCCATGTGCCCATTACCTTTCCTCAGGTCGCTGGTTACGATATTCCTGAGCGGGAAACCGTCTGCCACGGCTTTCCTGGATTCCGCTCCGACTGGGACACGCACAGGTTGTTAATGCTCGAAGGAATAATGCTCGAGGAGCTTAGATTACTCACAGCAACAGCCAACTTCTAGAAAAACATCGCCCGGTCGTTCTTGGCCAAGCTCGATGATACGCTTGTACTCTGGCAGCATCGTAATCCCTAGCCTGTGATCTGTCAACATGGGATAGCGCGCTGCAGAGCGAAGGCGGACTTGCTTTAGGAACGTGAAATGCCTAGTTGTCCCATAGGGGAACACCTGCGTCCTTCAGGTTAGAAGAAGAACTTGAAACAGTGCCATATCACCAACATTCCATGCCTTCTCTTGCACTGCGAGAATGTGAACTCTAAGGTCGCCATCGTCGTAGATACCGGTCTGTTCCTTGAAGAAGATCGCTTGGTCTTCAGAGAGCCCATAAGCTGCGTCGAGGGGCTCTGTATCGGCCTTCAATTGCTCTGTAAACCTGGTATCTCCGCTCTCGGGCTGTCCTACCGGGATTGTTTGGTCGTCCATGGCTAACTGCAGTTACTACACTCTGTACTCTAAACAGCCAACTTTATACACGGAGGGAATAGGTCGCTTTGGGCCCTCAGATAGACCTTACGCCTCTCGGGCGCCGGGTGCCGGGAGCTAGTCAGGTCTGGATGGTAATGCAATGATTAACTCCTTCGTGATTGACGGAATGTGTCACACTAGCACGGTCAACGCATGATCAGCATACTGTCAGGGCTCAGGTTCAACCTTTTCATTAAATTACATCGCAAGTTTGGGTTGAATTTATCTGAAATTCCCGTTTAATATGGTTTCGGATAGCTAGCGTGTGTCGCATGGCAACGAAGAAGTGCAGGCAAGCAACCCAGAAGGAGCTTGTAGTTATGGCCCGGCTGGCCCGCGGGATCGCCCTTGTGATGGTCACCGACCCCACGCGATACAAATGTTACAGTCGGAATATACCTCGGCCATGGAAGGACGGCGGTCGGTAGCGATAGTCCCCAGATGAGAGCTGGAACTTGCAGGCCCGGAACCGCAGCCGTCTCGCCCCGGTGTTTGCGCAATGCATGTGTCATCCCGAGTCTAACGTGGTCCTGATCCTTGGAGAGGGACGACCAACAGACGCAGGAAACAAGTATCAGAAGCGTCCGAAGGCTAACAACGCCTTCCGTTTCGCTGGAATTGCTGAGACGATTACGAACTCAACATTTGATCATGGACGCCCTGTTGAATGTTAGATATAAAGCCTATTCTGGAGGAATTCCGGAGTACCGAGGATTCCACGGCGCCGAGTTCGTCGTGAATGATTATTCGGTAATCTCCAACCCGATTGTCGTAGTCATACTGAACCCAAGAGGTGTTTCATACCGTCAAACTTGATTTCGTGGCATTGTAAAACAAAATGTGATCCAAGACGTCCAGGCCATCGTACTCTAAAAGATATATGGAATGACTGCCTTTCTATTCCTGGGGTAGTCTGGGAACTTGTTGAGGTACCACTGATGCCCGTTGTAAGCACGCGCGACCATGAGGAATACCTCGGATGCAAAGAAAATCCAGGGTGGCTGGACCGAGGCGACGAGCGCGCCGAATGACGTCGTGTCAGGGATGGACGCCGCAGCGAGCGCAAAGCCAAACCACTCGGCCCACTCGCACAGATAGTTTGGGTACGAAATGTACGTGTAGAGATAGCCGTGTGGTATCCCGTAGTGTTGTTTTGGCGTCGTGTCTTCGGACCTAGCCCTGGCTTTCCCCTTAGCCTTGGCATTTCGGCGGATATTGAGGAGGATCTCGTCGTGGAGGATGTTACCGGTAAATCCGGCTGCCCAGATGAGAATGCCTACCCAAAAGACGGGTCGAGTGAAAGCGGATGCAAGAAACGTGGCTGCTGTGCCCGAGTGGAGGTAGGATCCCATGAGGGTACCGTTGATGATGTTAAAGAAAACACCGAAAGTAGGGATGATGATGTGCGATTTTGAGCGGGAAGGTGTGCGGAGAGGGGATATGACGGCGCGGTTTGCGTAATGGACGAAGAAGAGGGCGGCGAGGAAAATCTGAGTGGAGGACAGTGGGGACACATCCGCAAGGGATGAAGCGAGCGGGGTGTTGACAAGGGCACTGAGAAAAGCGATAGGAGAAACAATTTCCATGGCTATCCAAGCATTTATGCCATCGACGAGGAAGATGCTGTCGCTCGATGGCGTGAACCGGCCAAACGGGGCATTGACGAAGAACTGAAGGGGGCATATAACTGGAGGTATAACAAAGAAGAGCCGTCTCGTAACTGCAAGAAAATCGTTAGACAACCAAGTCATCATTATACTTCTAGACTTGCCATCGTAGAGTGCATGCATGATGTGTACAACCTGAAGCTGACTAATATGTACACATTGATGCCAAAGCCTCTGCGACTCAAGCGAACACCCGACGAACGAGCTCGTCGCAAGGCTGCCAAGGCAGCGAGAAAGAGCAGGCGAGAGGGCGAACAAAGCAGCAGAAAGAAACATCCCGATCATATTGGCCACGACGGTCCATCTGCCCCCTCTCTCAAACCAGACCTCGAAGAGGCGCATTTTACGGAAAAGCTATGGGATGCACTTGGGGACGACGAAGGGTTGGATGGGGTCAGCGCCCGATTCAACGATTATGCCCACATCCCTGACAGATGGTCCCGCGACAAGCATGACGCAGCCAATCCACAATTCATGGATGATGACGAATACGCAGAGTGGCTAAGGGAAGGGATGTGGAAGTCAGTCGATCCACCTTCTCGCTCGCGACTTTCACTAACAGCTCGTTTATATAGGAGGAGGCATGCACGAGAGTACGAGGAACAAGCAAAAAGGGACGCAGAAAAGGTCGCTCAAAGAGCACGTCAAAAGGAAATCAAAGCAGAGACAATCAGACTGGAGAGGATAGCCCTCGAGCGAGAGGAAATGCGGAGAAAAGAAAGGCAAAGGCACAAAGAGGAAGAATCCGTACGGCAATATGAACACCGATGGAAAGTGCTCTTGGACTCTCGGACACGCGATCATGGGCCGTTAAGCTTTCAAGACATTCCCTGGCCTCTCTTTCAAATCCGTTCTGAGGGTCGCATTTCGAGCACTGAGCTCCGCGTGGAAGATATCACTCCAGAGGCTATAACTGCCTTCCTTTTACCAAATGCTGATGGCACGATGTCTCCCGACGACGTTTCGAGGCGAAATCGAGACAGACTCAAAGAAACCTTGTTGCGATTTCACCCGGACAAATTCAATGGACGCTTCATGTGCCGTGTTCCAGAAAGTGATGTGGAGAGCGTCAAGGAGGCCGTAGCACACGTCGCCAGGGTCTTAAACGCACTCATGAGTGGGCAATCGTGACAATGTTGATGTTCGGGCCGTAATGTGTATGAAATACCTGACCATCCTAGAGTCCTTCAAGATGTTTTCTCGAACTGTGGCGAACGGCCCATCGTACGTTCCTTGTATGTTTTATAGCTTCTCAATTACACCTCAAATACACTTTCGAGTTTCAGGCGGGTTTGAGGGATAGTACCCTCCGTCCTTCCCGAAATTGTAAATTCACAAAACCTATTAGCCATAAGTAATCGTAACGCATTTGCAAGCCCAAAGACGGTCAATTGGTGGGCTAGCCAAAAAGTTCGCTCGTGACTTAGGGGATATTAATATCCCCAAAGGTCGTTGCACGTTCTTTGGAACCTCACTACAAAATCGTGGGTATTACAGTCGACTCCCTTATAACGCATACCCATGGCCTGCCGAAACATTCGGCCATAAATCAAGTTGCGAAGCTGCCATATGAATGAATACTATCTTACAAAATATGAAGATGATCCACAGGAAATTAAAAGCCAGGCTGCTTCACCGGAAATTTAGTTCAGTTACAATCGGAATCTGGATTTGGGAACAGCTCTTTTAAATATTCCATGGTGCCGGCCATGTGAGCAATCCTGGCACAGGCAGAATGAAGGCTGAGGAGATGTGGATGTGGGGGCGGGATAGTCTTGTTGTCAATTGTAGCGCTTCGAAATGTAATTCGTGGCTGGACGCCCAAGTAAGTCATCCGGGGGAGGATATCATTGCCCAAATAGCACTGTACGTCGTACGTATTTGGAATGACTGGTTGATAATCATCCTCATCCTGTGACCAAATCAATCTGAGGATAAGAAGAAACCAGAAAGGAATGTACTAGTACCTCAGCTGGCATTAGCCATATGTCAAATTCGTTAAACATACGCAACGCATCATATATACTTGTGAACGCATTCAAGGGACTATTGAGAACATCTTCGCCAAGCAAACCATGGAGGGGTGAGCCTCCAAAGTGCTCAATGATCGCCCTGATAGTCGTCGCCCACTCAAACTGAACAGAGAGCATAAATTGTCAATTGACAGAGATCACATGGGATGAAGAAGCAACGACTGACTTTTTCGTAAGCTCGCGAGATGCTTCGGAGGCGATCCTCCGACAGAAATCTACTGATTATATATACTACACTTATGTCAGGGATCCACGAGCTTGTCCTGGCTGCAAGGTCTTTCAAACAAGGTGGCGTCGCAGTCAGAGTTTGCAATGATTATCTTCACGAGCCAAGAGCTGCGAGATCGACCATTGAGGTGAACAACGGCAATAGATAACTACTATTTACCTGTCCCCGCAAATCCCAAGCGGTAGTCATTTCGGGGGTCCATTCCTCGGACTCGATATAATGTCCCAGGTCCTTTATGTCTTCAGGGGCATCTAAGTCATCAAGCTCAAAGAAAGATCTAGGGTTGATAGGTGAAGAATTGTAGACTAGATATTCGTGAGATTAGGTTGGATGTTTTAATTTTCACGCACATGCGCCGATCATCCCATAAATATACAGATGGGCGAGTCTGAACAACTGTTCTGGGTCGCCGTTACACTCAATGATGTCTCGTGTTAGCACAAGGCGGCCGTCTTCACTGGGAGAGAGAAGGATAGCATAGCCCAGTGTGCGTGCAACAACCTTTGGATCCATATCTTTGATCGCATCCGAGAGGCTGTCGTTCTGAAAATCAGTATTACATGGTTCTTGTTGTTCCAGAGCGAGGCACCAATCATATGCCTTTCGGATACCCGTGTCACTTGGGAAGTTATTTTCAGGCAGAGGTTGAGGGGTGAGCAGCCTGAGTGCCATGATGGCGTGGATTTAGGGGAACAAATGGTGTGACGCTCAAGGCTCACTGAAATCAGGTGCAATGCCGTGCCAAATCCCCAAGTTTCTCGATGCCAAACTGGCCCAAATAATTTGTGGTTTGGAGGGATACAATACAGGGAGGTTTGATGGCCAGCATTCCGTGTTCTAGGTTCGTCAATCCCCTTTTGAAGTTCTTCTGCACCTCCCCCGCATGCAAATATGCTACAAGCATCCGAATCCCCCCACCGCAATCACAAAATGCAAATTTTCTGTATGTGGGCCACCAGACTGACGTCAGACGCAACCGCACGACAAGTTCCTCACGAAGAACTTGAAGGCGAGTGCCAGGTCAGTGACTCATTTAGTGTGCATAACACCCACAGGCATTCGGCACTATGTACAACAATTCATCTATCGATGAAATTCATCAGAATGAAAAACGAGACAAGTTCCATTCATCCTGCTGTGAACTCGCAGTTGCGGTAGTGTTTGGGCGAGGATTCTGCGGAGTCTCTTATCCTCTATGTTGTGCTTGCCGAGTTTTTTTTGTCAGTGATGGCCAGAAAGGCTGCCCAAGCGCTCTCAGTCTTACGTTCTATACACAGGCTAATGGCTTCCACAGATACTCAATGCATACTCCACACTTTGATTGGTAAACAAAGTTAGTACTCGCGTAGGAATCGATCGAGCTGTTCCCGAAGTCGAAGGACAATTTAACCAAGATTCGTGTCTTAATGGAACAGGAGCTGGAGGCTGAACACACAACCACTAGTGTGGTGAGCCTGTCCTGTTTTCCTTGGGCGTGGGTTGGTGGGTTCATTTAATATTCGCTGGTATCCATACGTGGCATTTTTTTAGGATGATACATTCAAAAACTATTGATGCGTGTGCAAGGGCGTGTCGACCATTCTAATATGCTGTCATGCGGAACTCCCGGCGGACTGCTAGTACGGCGACTATTAAGTTTCATACTTCATCACTCCGTTTACCGGCTTCCTCCCTAGCGATGTGCCTCGTTCCCATGGTCTATTCGTCGTGTGGGCGTTCGTTGGGATGAGCAGATCGGGTGGCAGACTGAGTTAGGAAATGGTTCAGGATCTGACGTGTATATGTATCTATCGTGGAGACGCAACGCAGGTACCGCGAGTGCACACTAACGGAAGGTTGCCATGATGCCATCTCTAAACTGTAAGAGATATGAGCAGTATCCCTGGCTGCCTCGAGCGATCACAAGCGATTACATGGACTTGAAGCCGATCAACGTCGGTTGGAATGTCAGGATCTATCGTGGTTGAAACGTTGGCCCGGCCTTCGCGACCCCCACATTAGATCGAGGCATTGACGTGCGGCACCGTCGCGTCGGACGTCAAAGTGCTCGCGGAGCCACGGCCAGCAGCTGGTCGGGTGAGATTCAAGCACGATCGTGTAATCAATCTTGGAGACGTGCTAATGCTATGTGTCCAATGCCAGCTTGCCACCCGTCATGGACCCGCTTTGCACCAGGCACCGATCCCATCAAAAGCACCTCGCCCAAGTACAGAGGAATTCTACGGTCTCCATATGAATCTTAACACGACCGCATTACCAAGGACCCGCCTTCTTTCATTGGTGGGTATGGGTATATGAGTCATCGTGCCGTTCAAAGGGGCTCAGCTGTTTGCGGGGCGCCGCAGTTTTTTCGCGCACCATGACTAGGTGTCTCGGAGATGCATTGACCAATGATCGTTCTGCAACAATGGGCACCACTGCTAACTTTAACCATCCAATGCTTATTCCAAGACCTCCTGTGCGTCTGTCGGTGTCGACGGTGTGGGTGTCCTCATGGGTGCTAAGTGTGGTTGCGCAGGATACGGAAACACAGGCTTGTCGGTCATGCATCCTATTCCGCATGCGAGCTCAGGCGCTCTTTCTCAGAAAAATATTAGTATTGGAGAGTTTGTACGTGTCCAACGACGACGGGCTTACTCATATGCATCAAACCAACGCTTCTCGCCAATTTCGTGACCCAGTAACTTTCTGGATGGTCACCGTCGCCTGCAGTTTCACAACGGGTGAGATTACTCCTGATCATGCCATGGACGCATGCTATGAGCTCATATATATCCTGAATTATTTAGAGGCTGTGACCTTGCCAGTTCTCGCTCGACATCGTGTGCTGCATAATTATTTCATGCTAGACGGATATACATTTTGCCCAAAGGAAATCGACGTTTGCATGCGTTTGAGTCGTAAGGAATTTATTACTAAACTCTGAGTCGTTCCAACTGCACAAATAATTTCAAGTTAGTCCAAGCTTCCACGATCTTGTGGGTACATACTTTGTGATGAAGCCCACTACATTGAGCGTCGTCGAGCAAGCTTGGTGCACTTTGGCTTGACTTGTTCTGGGATTAGGAACCGATTTATTTTCAGCTATTGAAATGCGTGAGTAATCCAAATATACACTCCACAAAGAATTGGATAGCCCCCATAATCATAAACCGGCTGCGGATCTCTTGCTGTTCGACAGTACCCAGTACCAAGTATTCTTACGACCATCACGAATGTGCCCTGTAGGATCGATCAATTGCCAATGGTGAGGCTTCCTTAGTTTTTGGTGAGTTAGATGGGATGAGTCGTGCCAGGTGAGTCACAAACGTGGAGATGCTATCCGTCTGATCCCGACACTCATCACAGTTGACAAGCAGGCAAGTCGTCCGAAGACCGGCCACGGGGTAGAAATCTCCCCAAGTCAAGACAACGGAAATTTGCGGTTCACTAGACTTTACGATCACTCGGCAGCCTTGACCGAACTGTGATGGAACTAAAATGGTTAGCACACACATGGGTCTAGAAAGCATTGGATTGCAATGTGTGATGACGTTCCTTCTAGAGCTCGGCAAGATACTCATTTCCGCTCTAAGGACGCAAAACCGTTCAACTAATAACCAGAATGGTACGATGGCAAGGTTGGGATGACAGCGAAGTGATGAGGATATAATATGGCCCAGTCCGCGCGGATCACGTTGCCCGATAAAACCGCCCTGCTGCGGATTTCCTTTTGAGCTTGGAGGTTCGAGTTGAGGTGGGATCTCTCCGGAGTCGACTCGCCTATCTGAAGATGCGATAGCGGCAGGCGAGGTAAATGGAACGAGTATCGCGCCGTAGTTCCGTCATCGCCGTCCGTGTCACGGCGTAATTCGAGGGACCTTGGGCTGCTCAGAGTGGGGTTCATATAGGGCTCACGGAAATTTCGCTGTGCAGCGTTGCACGGTCGGTCTGCGGTGTTGCCTGACCGACGAACATGGGGATATTTTTGGTGTGGCGTGTCTCTACGTTTTGTTCCCGCAGTCTTGTACCACAGTTGGCGAGCAGAGTAGCTTTGAAGAAAGCAAGGAGAACAAGAACAATAAGGACACCCGTGGGCAACGACCTGACAAGGCAGTACGTTGTTTGTTTTGTTCTCCTTCAACAACAGCTCAACTCAGGGCCTGCACCAGTACTATACCTTGTACCGATCCTTTCACTCTCATTTACTAGTCGTCACAGTCATCTTCAAGGCATACCATGGCCGACATTGGTACCATCATCAACCAAAATGCAGGAGCTAGGGCGCTGGCGCCAGCTGCAGTCGGCTCGCAAGTAGCGCTCATGAGCATCGTTTCGGTGGGTTCTGTTGAGTTGGTGGTCTGATGCCTCCATCTCCATCCCTTGTCCATCTAGGTGGCCACTGTGTTAGCATTCAACATCCTACGACCCAAGAACAAGGTGAGTCTCTCTCTAATTGATGCGAAAAAAAATGATATGATAATAATCATTAGGTTATATACGAACCCAAAGTGAAATACCACATCGGCGACAAGTCGCCACCTCGAATATCCGACTCCCTCCTTGGATGGCTGCCCCCGCTCTACCGCACTAAGGAACCCGAGCTACTTGACAAACTTGGCCTCGATGCTGTCACCTTTCTGCGGTTTACTCGTATGATGAGGATACTGTTCACTTGTATTGCGCTCCTCACGTGCGCGGTGCTCATGCCCATCGACGCCATCTACAACGTGAAGAATGTCTCGTCGTCGGATCGCGATGTCCTCTCCATGCTCACCATCCGCGACGTACAAGGCTCCGACCTTTTCGCCCACGTCGCTATGTCGTACATCATCTCGGGCCTCGTCATGTTCTTTATCTACCGCAACTGGTCCCGTATGCTCCACCTCCGCCAGGAGTGGTTCCGCTCCCCTGAGTACCTCGAGTCGTTTTATGCGCGGACGCTCATAGTCACAGACGTTCCGCGTAAATTTCAGAGCGACGAGGGGATCAGGGCTATCTTTGAGAACGTGCAGGTGCCGTATCCAACCACATCCGTGCATATCGGCCGTAGGGTGGGACGGCTTCCTGAGTTGATCGAGTATCATAACACGGCGGTCCGCGAGCTGGAACAAGTGCTCGTCACGTATCTAAAAGGCGGGCGGATTGCCAAGGAGCGTCCGACCATTCGTATCGGCGGGTTTCTTGGAATGGGTGGCGTCAAAAAGGATGCGATCGACTTTTACACGTGCGTGTGTCTTGTTGGTAGGGAGCTGCGAGTCTATCTGACATTGGTGGTTTGCAGCGCGAAACTCAAGCGAACGGAAAAAGCAATCGAGGATTATCGCTTAGAGATTGAAACCCGCAAAGCGGAAAATTATGGATTTGCCTCCATGGCTGCGGTGGCATATGCGCACATCGTGGCTCATATTTTGCGTAAGAAGCATCCGAAGGGTACCTCCATCGCTCTGGCTCCTAATCCCAAGGATATTGTACGTTGCCATGCGTTGCCGCCGGGTGCCAGATAACTCACTTCATTTCAGATCTGGGAAAATTTGAACAAGTCGACAGTAGAACTGGTTCGAAACAAGACGCTCGGTTTCTTACTACTCGTCTTGGTCTGTTTCATCAATACTATTCCACTCTTTGTGATATCCATTCTTGCCAACTTGGCTTCGGTAGGTTTCATTTTACTTGGCATGGGACAGCGCGGGGTGATGCAGTCTCACGATAGATATCGGCATACGTTGGTTTCTTGTCCGAATGGTCCAAGGCATCTCCTGTCTCGTTTGCGATCGTTTCTGGTGTCCTACCACCCGCAGTTTCCGCCTTGTTTGGATTTTTCTTGCCCATTATCTTGCGATGGATCTCCAAGTTCCAAGGCATTCAGATGCGCAGTCGGTAATGGGTCCCAATGCACTGATCATGCGTGATCCTTGCTAACGATGTTGATGGTATAGTCTCGAGCGCACCGTCGTCGATCACTACTTCACGTTCTTAGTTGTCTCACAACTAGTGATCTTTACTTTGATAGGTGTCTTTTTCAGTGAGTCGACAGTAATAACGCCTTTCCGCCCGTTGGATCTGAATGCAACGATATGCCTTCAGTTGCCGCCGAACAAGTCATCACTGAGATCGGTGAACATGCCAGTTTCCAGCAGATTATGACTATGTTGCAGTGTAAGCACAGCTTCGCTATGATATTATTTTGCCATGGCTGATGTACAGCGCGCCCAATTAGCGTTGCCGGCGTCAATTAATAAAACATACGTTGACCAAACGTCCTACTGGCTCACGTTCTTCCCGTACGTTGGTGCCCGATGTAATGTTGAAAGGTTATTGACAGTTGGTTGTATGCAGCTTGCGTGGTTTCCTCGCGATCTTTGACCTGGCTCAGATTCTGAACCTTGTTTGGACTTCGTTCAAGACACGGTGAGCATGCACAAATATGACTTCCAAGGGGCATGATCACTCAAATTTCGTTTTAGCATGTTTGGCCGAACACCTCGAGACATTCGGGAATGGACTCAACCGCCCGAATTCCAGTATGACGTTTACTAGTGAGTGAATGTTATTCTTCGCGTGATAGTCCGAGTGTGCTCATCCTGTCACCTTTTGCACCAGCTCTAACACTGTATGTCGATCGTCGTGTCTGTGAATGCATACATTGACGCGTAATTTCCGTACAGCTCTTTATGGGTACGGTTGCACTTGTCTTTGCGCCGCTAGCTCCTCTTGTTTCAGTTGCCGCGGCTGTCGTGTTCTGGATTTCATCGTGGGTTTACAAGTACCAACTAATGTTTGTCTTCGTTACTCGGGTCGAAACCGGAGGGGTAAGGTATTCTAACATACACCAAAGACGTAGTACTGACGCCATCAATGGTTTGTATCAGCGCCTTTGGAACATTCTCGTCAACAGGTTATTAGTGTCGGTGATCCTGATGCAAATACTCATGGTTCTCAGTGAGTTCAGATCATTATCTTCTGTCAATATCTCCTCCCCTGACAATACCAACCTTTTTTTTTTCAGCCATTGGTCTCCAGTACAAATTTAGGTCTTTCATGTGGGTCACGACCGTGCCGCCGATCCTGTTTGTGATCGCCTTCAAGATCTGGCTGGACAGGAAGTTTTACAACAAGTTCATGTACTACACTCCTTCTGAGACCGAGCTAAGTCATACCAAGATCCACTCCGCTGGTGCAGACGACGCGCGTCAACGGCTCGAAAAGCGATTCGGCCATCCGGCGCTGCATGCAGAGCTATTCACGCCCATGTTGCACGCCAAGATGATGCCACTCTTGGCAGACGTGTATAAGGGCAGGGTTGGAAACAATGGAGACGTCAAGGCGCGATTAGGCGAATATGGGGGTCAGAAGATGGACGCGCAAGTGGTCGAGGGCGTGCGGATCGCAGGTATCGATCTAAGGGACCTGGAGTATGCCCCAGCATTATATCAGAGGGATAGAGGCGAATTGGATTGGGACGCGCGGTCGGTGGCATCGACGGCGATATTTGGGCCTGGACTTTCGCACGGGCGGGGGGACAGCGCCTCAGTGTACCACCAGAAAACACACTACCATGCAGGGTCGGCGACGATGATGAGAAGTGCGTCGCCTGTCCCGTTGGTGTTCGAACGGTATGGGAACAACTTAGCAGGGGGTAGCGCGATCGAGTTAGCGCGGATGGGGGGTAGCGTGGATCATCTGCCGCTGTTGACGGATCCAGGATATCATCAAGTCGGGGACGCGTTACCTGGCTACGCGTCACCAGATCCGAATCGAATGTCACGACCTCCATCCCTGTATGCGTCACCATTGCCGCAACAGCAACAGTTACCTCCACCCCGGTTTGCATCCCCCGCTCCTCTGCAGTATCCACCCCAGACTGGGATGCCATATGCGTCGCCCGTGGAGGGTTATCGGGAAGCTCCCCTGCACCGACCATATTCCTCGCGAGAGAGCATGATGGGGCCAGCACTGCATTCACCACACGGTTCTGTTTCCAGTGTAAATTTGGCAGGGCGGAGCCCCTACCGAGGCGGATATCATTGAGCGGAGTTGGTTCACGAACGCGGAACGCCACACGTACGGACCTACTAAGTACCACTTCCGATGCTGATGTCCCTTCCATTCCTTTTCATGCCCGCCATGACTCCCCATCCTTTTTGCGCTCCACTGTATGCTTTGTCACTCGTTTTATGATACTATCCCTCGTGCACATACACAAGCATTTCAGAGGACCTTTTTTCTGCTTTCACCTTATTTCGTTCGCATAGGACAAACTACATTACCGTAAGAGATGAACGGATACTTAATTTAAAAGGGTATCAAACGTTTTACTTTTAGTCGTTCTCTGCTGTATTTTTTTTAAACCTGAAACTCGCACTTTTCAGTGTACAGTGGCACGGAGTACAAACATTCTAATAAGTACGTATTTGACATCCTCTGACACAATGTTTGTCACGTCCGCGTTTCATAGTAGCTAAAAGCCTGCCACGAGCCAAGTTGATCTGCCATTCATAAAGGGTATGACGACAATCACTGCCAATAGTCTGAGTGCCGAGGAGGAGGAGCTTGGCGACGGGACGGATGTCGCTTCTGGCACCCACCTTGAACCTGGCCCCGGTACTATGATTGCCAATCGTTGCAGTGCAGAAGACGCCGACATGGACGGTGGTGTCGCTCTGACAGACATGACGCCTCTCGCGACCTCAAACGAGATCCGAGACCGTGGGTCTTCTTTTGTCGGAGACATCTACCGTGCCAGGACGACGGAGGAGGCGAAGGCGGTGGTGGGGTGGCGTCGACAACGCGATCTGGGGCGGGTTGAACGGGATCGCAACTCCTATCGCCATCGCTACTATGGTCCGGGTGAGAGGAAGGGAGGAGGAAATGGGGACGATGACAGCCTGAGGGACAGGAACGCAAACGTGGAGAACAACAACAATAATAATCTCCAGAACGGTGGTACTCCGTACACGATCGCAGCTTGGCGGTGTATGGTGGTGAAACGCGGTCGAACGGGGCTGGGCGGGCCGGACGAGTTCGAGGTCGAGGGGGCCGCGGAAGATGGGGGCGAGCGGTACGCAGGGAAGAAGGTGTTGGCGGTGATGCAGCGCGAGGGTGTCATTGATGCTGTCCTGATCGTCTCTCGGCGGTAAGGAAGGCTCTATCAGCAGGGAACGAATCCCTCACGCCCATCTCAGGTTCGGCGGGACACTGCTAGGACCGGCCCGGTTTTCACACATCGAAACATGCGCAAGCGAGGTGTGTCGCAAGTTCAAAAGGATCGAAGAGATGGACGAATGCATTCAGACGCTGGAAAGACTCGATGACGTCCTCGCGACCTTGCGGGCCCAGTGGACAATGATACGAACACAAACTAGGACAGCAGACCAGGGCACAGCACCCGATTATCGTATCATGAAGCAAGATCTGGATCTCAACAAAGCGAAAAGACTCATCCGTGCACGAAAGGGTGCGATTCAAAACACAAAGACCTTAATCGAAAAGTATAAAGCAGCATCCACATTAAGTTTTACACAATAGGTCCACATTAGTACTGACAGTCGTGTGAAAAGAGGTTTGTGTGAGTGTCACCCCGTAAGTTTGCGAGACTAATATCGGGAGGGAGTTAGTGAGCAATTTCAAGCAAGGGGGAATCAGAAGATCAGAGGTGCAAATATTTGGCTGGTTGCTCTGCCGATCGTCAAAGCCTTTGGCTACGACTGGGGCGGCAAAAACGAAATCATCCTTTTTGCAAATTTCGGGAACATTTACTCACCCAAAAAATGTTCAGGCCTTCTTTCCCTTGCTGCGGTAAAATAATTGAAGAATACTTCGGCGGACAGGCTCCACTATCCCTCTCGAAAAGGACGGGGTTAAATAGAGCGAGACGCCAATGCGGATCGGTAGAAGGGCCTGACGGTCGCATAGAAGTCAGACCATGACCAGTGGAAGTGTCCAAGAAGCGAACCTTGGTAGCACCATAGGCCAAAACTGCATTGGCTACATCACCGGCAAGCTTGCCGGACGAGAGACGGCTATCCCCCTGATCGGTTGGTATGCCTTTCTCGAATCCGAATACGCCGTAGCGACGCCCAACACGGTTGGCCCATTTTTCGCCTTCATCAACCCATTTGGAGAGTTGATTAGACACCCACCCAACTGGTTGGCCAGCCTCGGGGTTGTCATGGATAGAAATAAAGTGGTTAACGGCGTATTCGCCGACGTGTAGGCCTCGTGCAGCGTAAAAAATGCCTACCATGGGCACTATGGCGGTGACCTCATGGAGGACTGCAAACGATAAAATCAACGAGGGAAACGGCGAGCCAGTCCTCGCCGAAATCGCTGCGAGGGCATTGCGGTAAGGTGCAAAACGAGAAGACATTTCAAGGGAAAAAAAATAGTCAATGGTTACGTAATCAAAGTACTTACTTAATACGACTAGATAGAATTTCTATTGAACAAGCGAGCATGTTCGTCGGCATCTCCCAACAAGCTCATCGTCGTGTCGCACGACAAACAGTCCTGGTCCTCGTCGCAAAATTTCATTCACGGAGATTTCGCATAGATGACACTGGAAATGGCGACTGGGATGTCACCACTGCCGAACGGGAATCCCGCACTATTCGAATCAGGTTTTCGTCCGTACCTGAGTCGATAGTGGACGCGCTTCACGGTCTCAGAGCGGTAGAACGACAACTTGGTCGTCTACGTGACTATCGCCTATTGCGGGTGCGTCCTGTTCGCCGCCGGATCGTGTCTCAATTGACAAACGCTCACGGTAACGTTTAGGATTCGGAGGTCCGTTCGGAATACCAGGCGATTTGTTGGGCAGCATTCGAATCCCCCAAATCGCTTCTCCGTGTACCCCCACAAGGTATGACACTGAGGGTTGTGCTCCCACCTCCACTAGGTCGCCCCGACGGCGGTCCTGGCTTAGCCGACCTAAAACATTTGCTCACACCACAAGATCAAAGCGACCCCAAAATCTCTGATAATTATTCTGACGAGGCTGTCGCACCCGTTCGGACCGTCATGTTAACCATCAAGCGGGCAGGTCCGTTCCTACCTTTCACACGCACACCCAGCATCGCATCGAGTGATTGCTCCATTCATCGACAGGAACCGAAATCACATACAGGTCTATTGCAAAACCTCCGTACCGTTCACGAGCGATGAAGGCAGCAATCGGACACGGATTCCTGGAGTGGCAAGGTTTCTCACCGCTCAAGCCACTTCACGAGTCTTCCCCGTTTACTTCGCCCGCCCGAGATCCCCCTCCGGTAGACAGCAAAAACATGCGAATAGCATTGAACAAATGGAGTCAGATTTTAGGCGTCGCAGATCCTTTGTTCCCAGAGATGAAGCATCCTCCAAGGGACGCTGACCTAGGGCGACCGAAAGATCTGAATGAGGACTGGGAACCGTTGTCGGAACCGCCCCGGATACCGGACATGGAGGCAGACTCGGCGGAGGAGGTGGAAACACCCCAGGGCAGCCAGGAGAGCTTGAAACAAAGTCTCGAGAGTCTCTTGCAACGTTCGCAGGTGCACACAGCAGCTACAGGATGTGGTAACTACAAAGCAGGGGGTGCCCCGATCCAGGAAGGGGGAAAGACCTGATCAGTGCCCTTGCTTATCTTGTACTGGTTGCTTGATGTCCCTGTAATATTCACTCGCCCTTGAAACATAGTAGTAAGAGTTGAGTTAGAGCGTGTGATAAGTGTTAGTGGTTGCACAGCAAGCTCCGTGCCGAACAACCGTACCGAGTCTCGTCCACTGCTAACTACTACTTGGAAGTCTTTGCATCCACTCACCGTTAAATGTTTAGCGTAGCACATCTCCGAGTGCGAACCTTGCACCACCGTTCTATCAACGGGCTTGCAACATCGGTCGCACGGTCGTTTTCAACAACTCCAAGCGTTCGAGGTGTGCATGCCGTCCTCCGCACTCTCAGATTTCCAACTTGCTCAAAATGGAACTATGGTAGCTCAGCAACATGCACGGTATAACCCAGATGTGAGCCTCGTCGTTGCGTTTGTACTACGGTATCACACTACTACATACGCGCTAGGATCCCCTCTTGCTGGACTCCTTGCTTTCAGAAGACGAGATTGCTATCCGGTTCGTCCGGTCCCCCTCTTTATCTCACGTTTGTATTCAGACAGTATGTGTAGAGATGCGGCCCGTGAATATTGTCAGGCACGTCCTGTCAATTTCCCTACTTCATGTCGTGGCGTATTGAGTGCGTCGGATTCTGGATAGGAACAACTCTTACCTCGTGTCTTGGAAGGGTGGCGTACAGAACGTGAGTAATCATTCATCTCTCCCCCTTCGTGATCTTTCTCACGTCGAACCTCCACGCGCAGGATTCGACCATGATATTCTGCCCGAAATGGGGGCGTTGGGACTGCTGGGTCCGACCATCAAAGGCTACGGTTGCGCCGGCGTGAGTCATGTTGCATACGGTTTGATCGCGCGCGAGATAGAGAGGTTCGTAGCACCCCGTTTCAGCGTAATTGTTGATGCTCTTGCTGAGCACTTGGATTCGTCGATATCAGAGTTGACTCTGGTTATCGGTCGACGGCGTCTGTGCAATCTTCGCTCGTGATGCATCCCATCCACGAGTTCGGTTCCGAGGCGCAGAAGACCAAGTATCTGCCCCGTCTAGGCAAGTTGACATGGACACTCTAAGGAATGAAGTTGAATTCAATGTTCCGTAGCTCGGGGTGAACTCGTCGGTTGCTTCGTATGTCTCATGAGTTGCAAGTATCTCTTCCTTCTATTTGATTAAATTTCATTCTCTGAAGGGACTCACCGAACCAAATCATGGATCTGACCCCGCGGGAATGGAGACGACCGCGGAGGAAGTCGAGGGTGGCTTCATCCTCACAGGAAGCAAGACATGGATAACAAATGCACCAGTGGCGTATGTCACCCTTTCTCGTGCAAGTCTGTTTATTCAGGATAGAAACCAGTGACATTTTTGTTATATGGGCGCGTTGCAAATGGGATGGCAAGGTCCGGGGCTTCGTCCTCGAAAAGGTATGTCACGTTGCTAGGCTCCTATGTTCTTTCGGCGTATTTGACATGTGGTGTAGGGTATGAAAGGTCTTGAAACGCGACCAATCAAAAACAAGGTTGCTCTGCGTGCATCTGTCACTGGCTCCATTTTCATGGATGCGGTAAAAATACCGCACGACCACCTACTTCCTCATGGTCAGGGGCTAAGCGCTCCGTTTTCTTGTTTAAACAGTGCGCGGTAAGTTGTCCCCTGGAGTATAACTGCGGATTGATACCATCAATCCAGCTACGGTATTTCATGGGGAGCTATGGGAGCTTTGGAAGATTGCGTCGGTAGAACGCTTGCGTATGCGCTTGAGCGCCAGCAATTCAAGCGTCCACTCGCATCATTCCAACTTGTCCAGAAGAAGTTGGTCGACGCCCAGACTGAGATTGCGCTAGGCTTACAAGCCAGCCTGCAAGTCGGTCGAATGAAAGAGGCTGGCAAGCAGGCATCCGAGATGGTCAGCATGATGAAACGCAATAATTGCGGCAAGGCGCTCCAACACGCCAGAATCGTTTTGGACATTTTGGGAGGAAATGCCTCATCAGACGAGTGAGTGGCCCGACGAACGCATAATCCATAAGGAGTTTTGACGGAAATCATAGATATCACGTTGGCCGGCACGTCGCTAACCTGCAGGTCGTCAACACTTACGAAGGTATGTTGTAAACCATTCCTCACAATGCATTTTTTCGCTCAACCAATGTTCGTTAAGGCACACATGTAAGTGATCACCTCCCATATGATTCGAATTTCACACGACGAGGATATTTCAGGATATCCACACCCTTATTTTGGGTAAGGCAATGACAGGAGTGCAAGCATTCGTCAACTGAGATAAAAGACACTTTCGTTGGAGTAATATACTGTTATGATCAGTAACTGTCCAGACTGTCTCAGATGGCCGTTCCAGTGCTGCGCCGGCGATCAGCGGTCAAGGTGGATCTTCCCCCGCTTTCTCGGTATTCGGCAAGCGTCACCGTTACCTAACCCTCAATTATGACTCCTACACTGCTAAACATTCGTTTGACCGCACCATCGAGGGTGGTTGACAGTATTTGCGCGTGTTCCAGACGCAGTTTTTCATTCCCAAGTCATGACGTAAGGCAGGAGAAAGTACAACTGAGTTTTAAATGGCCTGTCGCTCGGTGCTCTGATTGGCTGCCGCTATCGAATTATTGTTTGGCTTACAATTACATACGCCCAGATGCTGGTGACCCTACTTGGACCTCGGCTGGGCGGTTCTACAAACCATCGTGGTTCTTCACAAAAAAAGCTTGAAGGTGAGATCTGAGCGGGCGCATGGGCTATCACATAATAGCTCGAAAGGAGCGTAGTCTTAGCACAATAACCTGAAACGCCCGACTGAAAAATTCTAACTTCTTGATCGCTTGAGTGCCTAGCACGCCACCCGACATTAACGCATCCTGTACGTCAGCTTCCGACAGCACAGAATCGGGCTCGGGGCCTTCTGATTGGCACTGGGTTCGCACAGTTCACCGCTTCGTTTGAGAAGCTCTTTTTATTTTCAGTTTTCCATTCTCGAAACTTTTTTTTTTCAAGATTCCTTCGGGACCTTTTAATTAAAATTAAGGTCCGCCGAAGGTCGTTGATGAACCCAAGTATGTACTCCATTGCGATTATCGTGCGATGGTTTTCCGAACCATATTCAGGATCGGCGGGGATTTGTTCTTGTTGATCGCTTGATGGGATGGCGGTAGTTTGTATTAGTAAGCACGGACACGCGTACGCGGTGGTAGGTGGCGCGACGCCGCAATCTGGGGTTCTGGCATGAAGAACCCCTAATACTTACCAGTCTCGCGGTTTCAAGAGCGCGTGTGTAATTGGAAGAAAACTTTATTAATCAAAGTGGCATTGTGCACGGCGATGACGGGCCGGGTCACCGATGATAGACGTGACCGACACAATCAAGTACACATGTAAGATGCCTATGTCATAACAGCTGTTGTATCCACAAAAGTCGTTCTTGCTCACCCAGATAGTGACAACCTGGCAGTTCCTGTGAGAACGGCCGTTTACCAGACGACAATAAACGAAACGAACACAACGCCACGACTGACGCCACACAGGGACGCTCAAACATCCGCGTTTCTCAACGTGGGGTGCAGGTACGCGAGTCCCAGAAGTTCAAAAACCTCTCTCTCCGATTTCGGGTAAAACAATTTTGAATCGCGTCGTCTCGATCTGTGGGCGCACGTGTTTGATTATAAGTTGTTAGTCAAAGGCGCATCGCTTACATTCCGGAGGAGTCAAAATTCAATCCCCTGAAAACACTGCATGTCAATAGACCCGTCGCCTTTGATGCCAAAAAGGGACTCAACCTTTGCTTGGCCCACAAACGGAGATCGCGTTCAAACATGGTAGAACCAGTCCTGAAGACGAGGAAAAATAGTGTGGAACGATTCAGAACAACCGCCTGCTAGTTGATTCCACTGACCAGCCAACCACCGCTGTCCAGAATACTTTAGGGGTTGCAAAAATCAAGTCCACGCGCCTGTATATCTGCTTGCGATCCGAATCGTAGGGCAACAGAAACACAGTCAGTGCCTTCTCAAGGGAGTCCGAACGGTGCGTGTGAAAGGCATTACTATGAGTGTGATAGCCGCTCATATCTGATCGCCTGTTACCCGACGTTTGTGCAAAATGCAACTTTGGGAGGCTTACTCAATACACATTTGACTAGTCCTGTATGACATGAGCGCATCAATGCGTGATCATCGCAGAAGAAGACGGATCTTACCACGTTCATGAAACTTCTGCACTAGTCTCTTGCCATGGACTTTTAACTTGTCGGTGCCACAATCCCACCCTGCATGGGAAATCATGATGTCAACATCATTGCTTTCCTCCTTTCCTCTGCGGTAACTGAGGAGGTTCCGGCGGAAAACAAATTCAGGGGCTGATATGACGAGAAATGACGAGAAATGGACCAACCCGCCAACAATGATACTCTTGCAACCTGGCTCTATGGTCTCCAATTCCCGCATGATCACCTGACCAATTTCTTCAACTTCCTGGCGCGGAATCCTGCAACCGGTTGAATCAGATACGGCTTTGCACGACTCGAATATATTTTGTCGACTCACTTCTGGCTGAAGTCGTGTCTGAGTATCAGCGAGATTTGTACAGATTTCTCAACGCCAATTTCTTTGCCGATACTTGTCACGAGATGAGACAGTGCGTTCTCAGGTGTCATACCAGGGACAACTTCATAGTATTTTTCAAGATCCTCGAGTGTTCGTAACCCAAGGGAATAAAGCTGTCTAGCAGTATTTGGTCCGATTCCGTGTATGGTGCTGAAGGTAGACAGCGATAAAAATCTTGAGGAGGATACAAATTTTTCTACAGAGTCGCAACTGTGCTCCACTTGTGTTATCTAAGGAATATATGTACAACTCACCCGCTTCTGATATCTTTCCGGTCTTGATAAATTCCTCGATCTAGACGAGAGAAATCAGATTACAGAACAATAAGCACTTAGTGACTTTTGGAGTACCAGTGAAGTAAGCTTTGTGCCGATATATGGCAGCCTTGCGATATCTTCTCGGGACATCTTGTTATTGAAACGGTAAGGATAAGCTGACGAATCTTGAATCTTCATGATATCTGTGGACTTTTCTCTACTGACCTTTGATAGCCTAAGGAATAGATTTACCATCAGGCTGCACAGTGGTACCATAAAGCTCACGGCTATGGCTCGAGCGTAACTCAACATACTCCGTTCTTCGCCCTCATACAGTCTGGCCCTGCGAATAACATCCAGCTCCTCGACAAGTACCTGGTTTGGGCAGGTCAGGGGCGAGGCTCGTTGACAACATAAATTGGAGAGATGGTTCAAGGTAGTAACATCCGAGCCCTTGACATTGCCTTCTGGATTTGTAGGAATCCGTCCAAGGTAACTTGGCGACACATGGGAAGTTACGGGGGTGCCCGTCTGGACCTTTTGACATTGACTTTCAGTTCCGTCAGGAAGATGACCGAGCATGGAATATTTCCCGTAGGGCTGAATAATCCCGGCACTGACCGAATCTCGCAGCCAATCGGGAGCGACAATAGCTTTCGTTTTCTATGAAGCCTCCCAATTAGGGTGGCAGTGGGACAACGGACGAAATAGTTCACGAACTGCGATGTCCCAGGGGACATGTCTCTCCAGACGGGGTCTTGTATGTATGACGGAGACAAGAACGTCCGCACTGTCTAAATCAGCTGTCAACTCGAGGTTTGGTGCATCAACTTCGTCATGTTGGGCGGCGGCTTGTTTCTTGAAGAGACTAGCTAAATCCTCCAATGTGTCGAGGGTAAATTTAGCAGGTATGATATATATCATCAGGGGGCGCTTATCGGCGAGATTCTCCAGGGCGTCCATATCGATCGGCGAAACTGAATTAGCTCCACGTTTTGATGGACCTTGTCCGGGTTCAAGGCCATCATAATGCCCATGCTCTGATGGGGATGGATGTGATCGTTCGAGGGGCATGTACTCGGGTTTGGGTGAGACTTGGGGATGATCTTACTAGGACACGGATGAATCCACCGAGCTCAAGCGCTCAACGGCGTCGAGGGTAGATATTCGCCACAGCCACTGTGGCACTACAAGTGCCTCGACTCGGAGTAAGCCGATAGCACTCAGCTCAGTCTCAACAGCATTTCGAACTATCTGTTTCCCTCTCGGCGAGCAAGAACTTTCTCCGCCGGGCTTGGATTATACATGTGTGGGTCAGAATTCCGTTCCGAGTTGCCTTACGTCCTTTCCCTGGCCCGGAGTTGTAGTCCGAACTGATTGGCGAGTTGTGTATTCCCTAAATAGCAGGAGCTTTGAGTCTGCGCCGACTCTGACCGCTGCCCTGTTTGTGGGCATTACAATACTTACTCTCGTCGGAGTAGTCTTTCCTTCCAATCGTTATGGTGCCACAAAATATATTGAAATTCGGGTGCATGACCCGTCAAACCCGCAGGCCGGGATCCCCGACCCGGTTGATTCTCGTTCATTCAATTAGCTTGTACGGTACAAACCTGTGCCCTAGATACTGAGTGAGCGTCGATGTCGCGGTCTTGGAGCAGTAGCTTGTCAACTCGGGTAAAAGTTCAACAATACCTTGTGCCTATTGCATAGAACGCGGTTTCCCAGATGCTACCGTCTGCCCGTGCCCGCTGTCGTATCCTTGCGCTCAAGCCTGTGCGCTTGTCAGATTTCGAAGCCGCTGTCTCGGGATACGCGAAGTGTTTGATCGAACCGAATCGGTGTCTGCCGTGAAGTGGGTTCGGCAGATGCATATCTGAATTTGGACAGCTTACTACATCACATGATGGTGACCGTAAATGATAAGCGATTTCAAGCTTGACGTCAACTTTATTCTCCTTCTCTTTCTGGCGTAAGCCCAGACTGCATGTCCTCGGCTGTTTGTCATCAAAAATTTGCTAGACGGCGCGGTGACCGGAGCGCATCGATAAGCATGATGCAACCCGCTCGTCTTCCGCTTGTAATGATCGGGTTCAACACGTTTTTGCGGGTGGCGGCCAATCCATCGATGCTATCGCACGAGAATCATTGCCCGCCCTACCTCCTGGAGCTCACGATCATATATGTTCTGCATATCTCCTACTGCGTGTTAATTCAGAATACGGAAATCTCTCTTTGGATGTGCTTCTCAGCCGCACTATTCTGGGCTGGCAGAACGCTAGTGCGAACCTTTCTCGGCTGGTCAGTGGGTTCCATTTTGGAGCAGTGCACCTCGCCTAACCGGACTCGACCATGCATTCGGGCCTCAGTACGCCGATTGTCTACAAAATAACAATAATATCAAATGCCATCTCACGACGCGGGGCTGTGTTGCTCAACGAGTCCCCTGAGGTTTGGGATCCGAGGTCCGGGGCCACTCGGCGAGTTGTCCACCCCCTTTACCAAGGCATTTCCGTAAGTTATCTCCATTTTAGTCCGATGCAACCTGTCATGCTCGCTGTGCTAAGCAATATTTTAAGATCATTCTCATCATGATCGGACTCGTAGTACGTTTGTGGGTCTTCGTAATTGCCAGGGGCGCCACATCGCTCTGTTTGGTTACTCGCAAAGGAGACAGGCGGATGTGCCATTCCTCTAACCTTAAACATGTCAGGTCGGAGCCTACCGACGCCGAGATAATCGACGACCGGCAGCCTTTCCGCAGAGAGTGACCTCAATCACGGCCACTCTGCCGGGCACCGCCGTTACGGTCCTCCCGATCGGTTTCCATGTCAGTCATATATTTCCTGCGTCCCATTTAGAGTTGTGTCTACGGCAAGGTTTCACGGAGGCAACTCCTTCTGGTGCGCGGAGTGCCCGATTACTATGATTGGGTCATTTGTGCGGTTAAGTTGGATCAGGGTCATGACCTTCGATGGCCGGAGTGATGAGAGCATCGCCCCCAAAGCGGTCCTGAACTATTTGGAAAATATTCTGTAGGTACTTACGGAAATGGACGTAGATCTGCTATTATCCCAAATCGTATAACGACCGAGCGCATGTGAGAGGACGAATTGTCAATATCAAATGCGTGCTAGATTTGGTCGCTAAAGAGGTCGCGACTTTGCTACACGGGAGGTATAAATCCGGGATCAGAATGCGAGCGTTAGGTTTAAAGCCATATCCCCTTGCTCCCTCCCGCCCCAGTCCTTCGTTCCCATGTTGCTCCAGTCGCCCACAATGTCTCATCTCCACTCTGTGCCCATGCCTCATCTAAACATGCCCGAAGTAGCACTCGTATCCGGAGACATGGTATGGGACAATCAGCAATCTTACTCTGAAAACGCAATGGACGTCACATGGAACTACTATTCTCTGCCACCATCACCGCCAGCTTCTGTCTCTTCGAATGCAGATGAATCTCCTCCACTCCGTACGAAACTGATCGCACCGCCCTTCACACCTGAATCTCAATCGTCAGAGGGCGAACAACTATCTTGCCTACAAAAGAACCAAGTTTTCGACTTTGATAGCGTAGACGCACGCTCACCTTCGTCATCTGTTTCTCCCCCCCCTTCGATACCACGCCAGTTGACTTTGTCCTTGGATAGCGGTACTCCGCTCAAGAAGTCTTTCTCTACGATCGGAGGGGTGAAGAAAGGACGAGGAAGCGGGGAGAGGATCACTACCAAAGACTTTGTCCCCCCCGACGTTACTGGCTTGAGTAAGCGCGAGGCACGTCTGCTGAAGAACCGGGCCGCCGCCTTCCTCAGTCGGCAACGAAAGAGAGAGGAGTTTGAGGCAATGGAAATGTAATTTTTTGCTTCTCTGGCTTATTGTTTCCATCCGTTGACAAAGTATTACCTTCAGCCGCGTCAAGGAACTTGAAGAAGAAAACTCGCGCCTCCAAGCCCTGGCAGAAAGGGGAAAGAAATACGACGACCTTCTCTTGAACATGGAGCAGCTTCGGTTAAGACTGGCAGTATCCGAGAAGCGCGAACGCGAGCTTTCCGTGGAACTCGCAAATAGATCTGTGGCAAGCATGGGAGTAAAGACTGAACCTTACGATCTGAACCTGCGCTCCGCGTCTTGTTCATCCTACGCAACAGCGGGTCAATCCTCGACCATAAATATCATGGTAAGAGAGCTGCTTGCAGATGAAACGAGGCACTAACCGGGGATCGCAGAAACAATCAATCCTATCGTCGCTTCCATCTCTTCTCTCCTTGCCACCTCAGACCTCGCTACCTATCACCTTTTCTACCCCACTAATGGACTCAACATCAAGAGCTTCCTCCGCTTCATTGGTCCACCACCCTGCCTGTTGCGATACCAAGGATCAGGGCAGACCACGATATGATCATGTAGGCGTCGGGTTCCACCCTAGCTCCGCGGACGTCGAGTCCCTGAGGATTCTGGCTATTGGTGGCGAACCTCCCGAAGCACACCAATTCAGTCTAGACGGCCCTCATTGCTTTGGAAATTATTTAATTTCCTTGGATGCATCATCGACCGAAGATGGACAAGGTTGCGTACGCGTTCATGTCTCGGAGAGGACCATCAAACCTACAATGCACGAGAGCGGGCAGAGATCCTCGTCGCTCACCTCTTGGCCTGGAGCTGACGCATCGTTTGCCATGTCAAACTATACTTCGCCGCCACTGTTGGGATCAATCAACGCGCCCCAGGCAAGCAGCGTAGATCCTCTGGGGGTCTTCGGGAACACTGTCAATGGACATTCCAGAATGGGTTTGGATGCCCAGCTGCTGTCATCGGGCTACCCGCCATTTGCGCAACACGATCCAGAGCAAACGTTTGATTATTATCCGGGATTGATCCTTGAATAGACTTGATAATCCAAGACGAACGATTATTTCTGGGTAACATCATGATTCCCATTTCGCTTTCCATTTCTTTTCCGTCCCGTGTTGATTTCTACAACCTTTCACGACTGGTATGCCATAACTTATACCCACACACATTCTGGCGTTTCTATCTATCTTATTGCAAGCGCGAGCTGACAAGCGAAAGTCAGTTTGTAGCTTTGCACGCGAATATCCTCTTTACTTGCATGTGTATTAGTTCTTGTAGCATAGCAGCTAGCTGTATACCACCATCGGTCGCTTAAGCGCAGTTTTATGACGAATACTAGGCTTGGACTTTGACTGGAAGCCAACGAGTACGTGGGTAGTAATGGCTTATAAGATCACGCCACTAGCATTCTGAAAATAGAATCCGAGTCAGACTCAGACTACAGCTTTCCGACCAAGTCCGGTGATCAGTACCGCTCGCTTGTTTCTGGACCACTACCATCATCATGGATGCTCAGGTACCCACCCGCATTACCAACGAGTTCACCAATCCGCCGGACTATACGTTTGCGTCTCACCGCCTCCGCAAAACACTCCGGGATTCTTCGAAGCAGCCCATCGTTCTCGTCGCATGCGGGTCCTTCAGTCCGGTCACCTACCTCCATCTTCGAATGTTCGAAATGGCCAAAGACTATGTTCGACATAACACCAACTTCGAGATTGTGGGCGGGTATCTGAGTCCCGTGAGTGACCAGTACAATAAGCCTGGACTACTCAGCGCTCGTCACAGGTAAGCGATATACATCAGCCATCACTCTCTTCTTCATCTTGTTGGTACCGTTTCGACTTCTGGAGGCGCCGAGCGCTCGATGAGAAAGTGCTTTTGAGTTCATCTACTCTGATTGGGTTATCACTCTCGCGGCGGCGGCCTCTTGTCTATTCTGGGACAACGACCGGTATCAAATATCTCCGCGTGTTCGTGCTTTACACGACCCAATAGTGTGACCTCCCGGCAGAGAGGTATCTCACTCCGTCTTCGCCTTCTTTTGGATTGCATCGTTTTTCTGATATACTATGGTTGATCACGTACCTCTGTTGCACACCTGATTCTTCTATCTTGGTCTCACTGCTGCGCTGATATGCATCACGAGTTCGCCTCGGGGCTTACCTATCGTGGCCCATCGGGACCCACATGACTCGGATGGATCTCCGGTCATTCCTTTTTTCTTCATTTCATTTCATAATTCCTAAGATAGAAGCTGACTCCTTGATTGTGCTTTTCAATTAGAGTCAATATGTGCACTCTCGCTGCAGAACAGACATCCTCTTGGCTTATGATCGATTCTTGGGAGGCCTTCCAGCACTATCAGCGCACGGCAGTTGTTCTCGACCATTTTGATTATGAGATAAACACGATATTGGGTGGGGTGCATACGCAGGACGGAGAGCACCGGGATATCAGGGTCATGCTCCTTGCAGGCTCAGATCTGATAAGCACCATGTCCGAACCAGGCGTTTGGGCGGTTGAAGATGTGAGTCGTTTCAACGGTTCATTTCTGGCGTTCGTTCCGGGTGCTCACGCGAACCCACCTGCAGTTGGATCACATACTGGGTCAGTACGGCACATTCATAATCGAGCGGGCTGGTTCCAGCATGGATCAAGCGACCGATAACCTGGCGCGCTGGCGGAACAACATTCATCTCATCCCTCAGTTAATTCAGAATGACGTTTCATCAACGAAGGTCCGCTTATTCCTTCGCCGGGGGCTTTCTGTGCGGTACCTGCTTCCGGCTGCCGTAGTTGACTACATAGAGGAGAATAACCTGTACCTGGATGATGGATCCAGTTTGGAAAAGGAAAAGGGCAAAGGCAAGGATGATGGTTCAGGGAAACGGGAGGGCGATATGAAAGCGCTCTTGCAGTCGTAATATCATCGGTATATGGTACATCTAAGAGATATGATATAGAGGAAGGGTCTATCGATACTAGACATATGCATCCCTGGGTAACGATGTACGTATCCGTCACTTTGTAAGGTATATCATCGTAACATATCTAAGTCGTCCTACTTTATGTAAGACTCCCGTCTTTCTCTGATTATTGCCACCATGGCCGCTACTCGAAAGGTACTCATGCTCCATGGGTAAGTCCTTAAATTTACCGAAAACATGGGCCGCTCGCTGATGAAATGAAACAGATTCGCGCAGAATGCGAGTGTATTCAGTAAGCGGGTTCGCACAGCTGAGCATCACATCCCGATTTTCGAAATTCCAACGAGATGGCATAGCTTGGCGCACTACGCAAGGCTATGGATAAGGATATCGAAATGGGTGTGTCCTGCGTCCATCCTACGTTGTTGCCGAGCTACAGCTCTTCCTTCATAGTCTTTGTCGACGGCCCTATCGTATTACAGCCCGTAGATCTAGATGGATTCTCAGCCAACGAACTCGGTGCATCTGAAGCGAATACGACAGAATCTGATCCAACTCTCACTCCTAGAGCCTGGTACAAGGCAAATCCAGACCGCACTGTTTCCAGGGGCCTAGAGGATGCATTACAGATGCTCAGGGATGTCCTTCTGCGAGATCGCTATGTGGTAAGCTTGCACGTATGACCTCTGCATACGAGATCCCCATCTTCTTAGGGTGTTTTTGGTTTTAGGTATATTTCAAGCAAATCGATCTGTTTTAATTTTAATGCTTAATCTTCCCGCCCGTTTAGCCAAGGTGCCGGAATGGCTGCCCTCCTAGCTGCGTTGGTATGTGAAGTGAGGACAATGTATGGGAAAAACTTATCCGCCGAGTTGTAGCTCGAGAAACCGTACACATATCCCCCATTCTTGGTGAATGGCGAAACACCTCATCCCCCATTGTGCGTGATTTGTCTCCGAAAACGTGGTTGACGAACCCAAGGTTTCAAAACCTAGTCAATTCTGTGTCTCGGTATCTGGATTCAAAGTGATTGATCCTTTGGCCAGCGAAATATTTGGCCCATCGTACTCGACGCCTACATTGCATGTTATTGGAAAAACAGATGTGATTGTGGTCGAGGAACGATCGAAGGTCCTTCTGGGCGTGTCCTCCAACGCAAGAGTGGAGGAACATATTGGAGGTTGGTACCTTTACCCTTTGTTCCGCTTTACCTCACGCGCACGTAGGTCATTTTGTTCCATCGAAGGCCAACTGGAGGAAATTCTTTAGAGACTACCTACGCAATCCTTTGGGAGACGTGCCATTCCCTACCTCGGGGGTCACATCACAGTCTGACTCCGGGACAGCCACCCCAATTACGTCCGAAACCAAAGTGTAGGCTGGCATTGGTATTGTTAGCACTAGATACTACTCGGCAGAAAGTCAACTCGGCCACTAGATACTTACAACGACGGTGGAATCCAAAGTGTTGCTAAATAAGCCCGATATTTCATCCGGCTGCATCTCACCACCCTCAGATTCATGCATTTCTGGGGACCGATTCTGTTTATATCTGTGTTCGTTCACTGATTACTTTTTCATGACTTCGGGTATAGGTGTAGAAGGCCGTACTCGTTTACCACGCTGTCCAGCTTCCTATAAAGATATCAGAAGCCCCTGATATCTCGGATGAAACAATTCCCGGCCCCGTTACCTGGTTCTTGTCTAAAATGTAGGTTGCTATTACATCATGTCTGTTATGATGACTTCCCACACCTCGATCTCTGTTACGCATGGTGCGCATGGTGCACAGGGAGGATCTGAACATTTGTTTGTCCGCACAATGTGTTACGGCCAGTGTTGTGCTTTCGTCGTTATGTGGTTCCCTCTCTGAAGGGGCTGTTGAAACCGCAAGAAAGGGCAGTTGGCAAAGCAATACATATTGCACCCGAGATGGAGAATAACGAAGATGGATTCGATGAGCGAAGTCGCAACATGTCCCGGTATAAATTGCATGTGTGCGTCGATAACATATCCTTCACAGCATCCCTCCCAATTCGTTGGAACCCCCGTTGTTGAAACATCACAGAAATATCAATGCATCCGAAAGATTTTTTCAAATCAGAAAGCAACCATAGCGCCAATGATTGCGGGTACTACACGAATTCAAATCATCAAGATTCTGGCACGGGCGCAATCCCGCTCTATCAACATACATTAAGCAATGACATTTCATTCTTCGGAATAGTAATCAGCCCATGTTGATGGCTGTGGGCTTTGTTCAGTCTGCATTACCGAAGCAAATACTGGCGGTGTTCTGCAGGATATTATTAAGCCCCTTACTTGCTGAATCACCATTGTCAAACTAAAGTTGAAGTTTTGCTGTCCCTGTGGCACTCGCGTAGAACTAGGGTACTATCTACAACGAGCGATGCATGAGACAGCTGGGATGTGCATTGCCGTTATTGAATATTGAGTGTTCTCCTTTCAATGTCGTCGGGCCTGATCTCCGGCCTCATTTTGCGGGCTACCGGATTCGTAGAAGTATGTGCACTCGACTGTTCGCCAAGGAGGTCATTTCACGCGAGAGAAAGGCTATTGGTCCTCTGGAACGAGTTCCGTTGAGGTGAGTAGCAATCTGCTTTCCGCTGCTTAGGTGGATTTGCTTTTATCTCCTCGGGGTTACCAAGGAGCATTTGATGGACTGACGAAGCGTACAGACTCTCGGAGACGATATCATTACCTAACCTTGATTGCGCACTAGAGTCCATGTCAAGCATAGACGCCTACTGTGTTGACAAACAAGAATGGCTGCGTTGGCACCTTATCTTTTCTTGAAGTGCCAAAAAAACCTTGTCAAAGTCCTGTGTCCGAGTATGCGAGTTAACCTGAACAGTGACGTATGGCAATTGATTTCGGCCGCGGGATACTAAGGGATGACCAAGTAAACCAAGGAGGAGCGCACGCCGATTCACCCAGTAAGATCGGAGCTTTGCCAAGTTCAGTCGGATTGCGCGACGTTCGTCCTGACTTCATTGTGCCTAGATTCGGTCCAACGATGAGCCGTTGCTTTGGTCGCGTAGATAATTAGTAGGAATTGAAATGATGCTGTGCGCTGCATTCCGTGTGGCTTGCACACGGCCCGCCCGGCGAAACCGAAACCGTGTGACGACTTGTCGACCATCGCTGGTGAACATGCGTCGTTCTTTCTCTGCTAATCTTAACGCCCATGTCCTCGTCCTCGAACGGTTTGGTCTGTTTCACCAACTGCCTCCTTCCTCGAGAGGACGGCAGCCTAGTCGAGAAAGACATCTGGATCGACGAGTGTCGTGGAGTCATATTGGACGCCCAGGTGAGTCGAACTTACGCCCTCGGTTTCTGAGCCTACGTTCTGAACGAGTGAATAATAGAGAACGTTCTTTCTGAGGCGAGAACGACCTGACAAGGTCATCGATCTCGGCGGGAACATCCTCAGGTAAGTATTTAGCGGACGAGCGAAAGACGCCTACTAACAGCAAAACTCCCCAGTCCAGGGTACATTGACATTCAAATCAATGGCGGTTTCGGTTTCGACTTCTCGGTCTATGAAGGCGATGATCAAGCATATCGCAATGGCCTCAAGCGAGTCGCAGAACGAATCGTCGAGACAGGTGTCACGGGCCTCGTTCCGACGGTCATCGTACGTGTCCATCGTCGGCTTTCAGAGGTCTGTTACCTGAGCATAGCATATATTCCTGTAGACGCAGGAGAAGTCTTTCTACCCGAAGCTGCTCCATCTATTGCGACCATGGTCGCCCCCAAATGCAGCACATCTGTTGGGGTGGCATGCTGAAGGTCCATTCCTGCAAATGGCGAAGCGCGGCGCACACTCTCCTCCCTTGATTTCTCGCGCACCAGATGGATTCAACTCCTTTGAGTCCACCTATGGCTCTGAAAGTTTGGCTGAAACCGAGGATTGGCTCATGGGATGTGACGTAGCCGGTCAGGACACCATCGGCGTTCGTATCATTACGGGTGCGCCCGAAGTGGAAGGGGTGATGGAAGCCATTTCCATAGCCAACAAGCGCGGCATTTGCTTCAACATTGGTCACAGGTGAGCCCCGCTCTCCACCCAATCACATATATGTGCTCAACAACAAACACACACTAGTATCTGTTCGACGGACGAGGCGACTGCCGCGATCCGAAATGGGGCCCGTTGCATTACTCACTTGTTCAACGCAATGCCTCAACTCCACCACAGAGACCCCTCCATCATTGGTCTGCTGGGTTCTTCGCCGTATACCTCTTGTGGCCCAGCATCCGACTTCGCCCCGCTCCCTCGTTCTCCTGTCAAGACAAGGTCTCCCTCAGGGACGATCAACAAGAATCCCTATGTATCAGAGGCATTTGACGAGATCTGCACGCCACCTGATTTAGACGACAAACAACGGATCATGCACTCCACTACCCTCGGACAGTCTCCTTTCGAACGGCCTTTCTATGAGATCATCGTAGACGGCATCCATTCTCACCCAAACTCAGTCAGGGTCTGTATGCGCAATAGAGTCATCCATATTTCCAATGCACTCATGCAACTTCTTCCAGTTCGCATACTCTGCGCACCCTGATGGGTGCATCTTGATCACAGATGGTAATTCTTTTTTTTTTCTATTTGTCTCAAAGGAAGATAATTCATTGCATCCTCAGCGATGAGGATACTGGATCCACACTTGAAGGACGGTATTCACGAATGGCGTGACGGTCGTCGTTTGTTCAAAGAAGGCGACAAGCTCTATCTGGAAGGAACTACGACGCTCGCTGGAAGGTTCGTCTCTATCCATGGCAAAGTTCGGTTGCTTGATAATGCTTGTTTTCTCGTAGTGTAATCACGCTGGATAAGTGTGTCCGCAACTTCGTGAAGTTTACCGGTTGTTCGCTTGGCGAAGCGATCAAGTGCGCGACCTTCAATCCAGCGAAGTGAGTGTTTTCACATGTATCATAAGTTATTTGCGCGCATTGAATTCCGCTCGATTCTACCCCTGTCTAGATGCCTCGGAATCGAGAACAAGAAGGGCACGCTCAGGGCCGGTGCAGATGCCGACTTGGTTGTCCTCGACCGCCACGGCAATGTTCTCAGCACGTGGGTGAAGGGAAAGAAAGTGTGGGAGAAGATTTGAGGTGCAGGCCTGGGGATCGTGCATTGCAGATACGAAGATTCTAGATGCCTTATGTGATTTATGCCTATGTATAGCATGCCATGCATTCATACGATGTTATCCGAGATTTACTCTGGCCTGCTGGAAGTTATAATAGATGACATTAGCGCTAATTTGCAACAACTTGTATGCAATTCCTTGTCTGTGATGGCTCACGCCCTAACAATGCGTTCAATGACATTTAGCGTAGCCAATACCAAGTCGTCGTTGAAACGCGGAGCAACGATCTGTAGCTTTATGGGTGCACCTTCGTACACCTTGCGTTCATCTGTTATAAGCGATCAACCTTTTTACGGCGCTAATGTGAAGGTGCTAGGTCCTACACTGCTTGGGGTTGTATGAATCTTCAGGACCCATCGAGCTCAGACTTAGATCGATGAGGTCAACGGCTGGGTCAACGGCGAGCCCCGTTGGGAAGACCGCACCCGGCCAGTCGAGCGGGTTCCATATCGCAATGTATCTGCAAAAGAAAAGCTCAAATTCGCATTCTGAAGATCCGCGCAGCTGTAACTTACGCCCAGTGCCTCGCTCATTACACTCCCGAACGGAATTTGTCACGTTTGTGGTGCAACTGCGAGTTGAATGGCACATGTCTGGACGAATGTGATTGTACCTCCCGGTCGAATTAAGCTTCGTTGTGTGGGACAGAGTGATAGGAAGTAGTAGGTGTGCACACGATGTAGTACTAGGTTCGCGCTCGTTTCCCTCGTCGGTCTCACGGTTTTCTTTCCGCTTGTACATCAACTTCACGCCGCTCCACTATTCGACTCGATGCAACTTGAAATGGCTTTCAGGTTATCTATCACTCCGTGGTCTGAATTCGACGCACATCATCTGTCTGTTGGTCCGGCGAGTACACTTTCGTCAGATGTACAAGGTGTTTGGGAGACTTGCATTTGCATTTTAGTTCAACAAATATTCTCATGGTCCCATTTGCATCGTAATCTCCCTAGGCTAAGTCGCCGTTTACGCCGGTTGCCAGAGACCCTCATTCTATGAATACGTGCCACGCTCAAAGCGATGCCGTCTCGTCTAAGCCAGAAGCTAGGTTGGCTGGTCCATGCCCTCGGAAATACTAACTCTGACAATTCCTTGTTAGTACAAGCAACGGAGAGGTACTCAATACAAATATACGGACAAACAACGGGCTTCCGAATATTCCGTGCGATCGGGAAATCCAAAGATCATTTTGCCGCAGTTGGCACCACAGAGATGGTAAGAATCTGAGGCCGTTGTGGCTTGCCACTGACAGCCGAAGCATGTGAATATATACATTTTGTTAAGGCTACGGCTATATGGCGGAGGAAGTTGGCTCAGACGAAGTGAGGCGGGGACGGAGCGTATAACTGTGATCTCTCTTCCCTCCTGCCCCCTTGGGTGGTTGTCTATTTTATAGATGGGTATACTACTTGGCATACTACGTAGTGATCGAAGACTTGATAGGAATCTGAGACATTCACTCGGCCGATCATTCAGTCTCGCGTTGCTTGTTCTTATTTGGTCTAATGGACCTCAACACATTTCAAATCATGGACTCGGCCATGGCTCGATTTTTCACTGGGAAATTGGAGCGACGGGCCATTCATTTTGTCTGTTCTGGCGATAGAAATGCCGACCTCCCCTAATCACCACAAAGCGCGCTCTCGCACTGGCGTCCTATTATCCGACAGCCGGAATAGAAGTTTCGGAGAGAAGGTATATCAGGCGGCATCAGCTTTGCAGCAAACAACTTCTTTGCTGCTTATGAATCACAACCGCCGTATCCGGCCGCATTTCAATGAATATTCGTCGGTGGTCAAGTTTCAGGATGTGACACAGGTGAAGCAATATCAGTGGACTCGGAAGCCATATTTGAGCTCAGCAAGATATCGTAGACCTTCCTCTCTTGACATGAGACCCATTGGATTCCTCACATTTCCCAGCTCCGGCACTTGATCGCACGAAACCAATGTTTGAGATAACATCATGCTTCGATGGCTATATGTCCCGATAACTTACCATTCAGGGCTAGGAGATTCCCGAGGGACAGATACTCTTAAGTATTCCCGGTCGTGGTCAATCAATGTGATTTGATTCACACCATTCCTCTCACTGAAGATCGTCATGTCGACTGACTGCGAGAAGAAAAGCGAGTCATTTAGGGAGGACACTGCAGTTATCGGCGACCCAGAAATATTACAAGGCGAAGCACGGCAAATTGCAGAACGACAGCTTGTTCGCAAGCTCGACTATCGATTATTGGCCACCGTCTTCACTATCTATTTTTTCAACTTCATTGATGTGTGTTGCGCGTGTGCTGTAACATGCAAGCGTTTTGCTAATGTATGTGTGGTCTCGCGGCAGCGTGCCTCGATCACATCTGCTCGTCTCCAGAATTTGCAAGCGGATCTAGGACTGTCTGGTTCGTTCTCACCCATCCATGGAGCCTAATAATTTAACGATATCGCAGACGTTCAGTACGACACAGTGATTGCAATCCTTTATGCTTCATACGCTCCCGCACAGATTCCGTCCAATATTGTGAGTACGCTATTTATTGCTTAGCGCATTTAACTGAAATAAAAACAAGGCAATTAATTATGTCTCAAGGTCAGCGCACATCCTTTTCATCCAATAAATAAATTGATTTCTCAACGTTGCCCTTTTCAGACCCGGTCTTTACATCGGTACTTGCGCCGTCTTGTGGGGTCTGGTTAGTGCGCTCAGTGGTTTGACGCACAACTTCGTTGGTATTATGACCTGTCGTATTTTCATTGGGATTCCGGAGGTAAGGCGACGGAAAAGATTATGTCGGGGATGACAGATATGATAGTCTAACATTGTAGGCTGCGTTTTTCCCTGGCGCCGTCTATCTTTTGTCGCGGTGGTATACAAGAAAAGTTTGTTTTATTCTCGCTGGCATCGTAACACTGTGACCTTGATTGTGACATACATTCATCCTTCTCCCTGGTAGGAACTGGCCTTTCGAACCACTATTCTTTTTACTGCAGTGCTCCTCGCCAATGCCTTCGGTAGTGTAAGTGCCTCAGTGGTTGATTCTCGTTCAAGTCCGCTGATTACACCCAGTTCTGGGCCGCCGCTATTCTTGGAAGCATGAATGGGATAATGGGCATTGCTGCATGGAAATGGTAAAATTAACGATTGTTAATACGTTATCTAACGTCTCATGCAGGCTTTTCTATATCCAAGGTGCTGCGACGATGTTGATTGGTTTCCTTGCGATGTATGTTCATTACCAGTCCGAGCACAAAACATTTCACTCAACGAAATGACCAGGTGGTTGCTTTCAGATTATGTGAGTTTCTCCCTCGAACAGTAATTATTTGTTACCGAGTTTTTGTTTGTCCATGGCAGCCGTATAACACCAGATGGTTGACACCAAAGGAGAGACGCCTAGCACAGGTTAGACTCGCAGAAGACGCGGGTGAAGCAGACAATGATTCTCAACAAGCCTCGTTTGTCTTTCGCCTCATCTTCACGCCCTATATACAAATTGCATTTACAGGCTCTTTGAAGGGCTAAAGTTGGCGCTCAAAGATCCCAAAGTCCCACTCTTCATGCTCATGGGCTTTTCAATAGCATTAGGAAATAGCTTCGCACTCTTCTTACCAACGTGAGCTCCAGAACAAGGACTCCGTAATCGAGATTACCAACCATCACCCAGACTGGTCGCCACTCTGGGCTACTCGACGACGATCACATTATTGATAATGGCGTACGTATGCTGTGACGTATTGTGTATTTTGGTGTTCACTACATTTGAACAGCCCGCCGTGGATCTGTACAGCTGTCTTAGCACTTATTAACGCACGGCATGCTGGTAAGTGGTTTGCTCATCTCCTCTCACTGAACAGACTGGTTTCGAATTGCTGATCATGCTTTTCTCTTATGCAGATATAACCGGTGAACGGTTCTTCCATATGAGCGCCTGGTTGTGGATTGCCACTGTCGGCTACATCATCTCTCTGTCAACGATGCAGGTAGCTGGAAGATATTTCTCGGTGTTCTTGATGACATCTGCATCTTGTGGTATCTACCTTTCTTGAGTGTCCTAAAATGGCTCGTCTGACTATGCACGGATGCGTTGTGCCAGGTGCTCCACTAGTGTGGGTGTGGCTGGCCAATGTTATCCCTCGACCACCTGCCAAACGTTCTGCAGCGATTGGTCTCGTGGGTGGATTTGCCAGCCTGGGGGCGGTGTACGTGATCACGATCATCTTTGGAACCCTCACTTACATGAGGAAAACTGCTATTTACCAGAGCGGGATCCTATGTCTGGAAAGCGAATTGGGGCCCTGGGTATCATCAGTCGATGATCATTTGCACCTCTGCCATTGCGTTTGCGAATTTCATTGCATTTGGTATGTATCATGACTTCTCGTTTGGGGTGCTTTTTTAGTATGGCTGATGCGTGTCTCATGTTACAGTCATACGTACGTTGCTCGTGCGGGAGAACAAACGGATGGAACATGCAGATCTGAATTTGATGCATGGACCCGAACGAGAGCGGATCGAAGAAGCAGCCAGATTGGAGGGCATCACGTTTGACGAGGCAGTCAGACGCAGAAAGGGTTTTCGGTATCTGTACTAGCTTATGGGCTGATTCCCTAGTCCATTTTCACTGATAATTCGTGTTCAATTTGCAAGCGGGAGAACTTGTATCATAGGGGGGGCGATCGAGGAGAATCAGGCCCATGTAGTACCATTTGTAGAGTCGTATCTTTCGGATTCTACTGTAACATCACCTACCGAGGCTTGAATTCAAGGGCCTTCCGAGTCACTAGCAAGATTGTGGGAAGCACATTTTCAGTGAGGGCTTTCCTTCAAGTGAAGCATTACGAACCTGTTGTGCCTTCCATATTATATTTCACCGCACTACTTGCATACCCTTTGGAACAAATTAAGTCAGTCAACGATGTATGTAGTAATTGGATAACTTTTTTTTTTGCATAACGAGGCGGCGTGATGATAACACCGCTTCGCTGACTCGGATCCCAAAGTGGATGCTGAATGAGTCTTAGACTGTCAAACCAAACGCAGACCGGATCATGGACCCGTCTGAAAGACAGTTGCCTAAGGGCCACTTTCAGATCACCAGCCTATTGGTCTATTGACATTTTCCAATTTCAATAGGCTACCAGAGTGACCAAAAATGAAAAAGTCTATTTCAGGATTTTCAAGCACAAAAAAAATTATAATCTCATACCACCACAGCCGACTCGTCTGCACTCTTCGGGACCACCTGGCAAGTAGCGATTAGCGTTGCCGACATGACTCAATTTACTTATAGGGAAAACAAGGTCAGGGAGATTTAATATCCTATTAGCGCGGGCACAGTCTGATAACTCTTTGTAACAAGAGAGGACACTCTGGATTTGCAGACAAAACCTCCATCGAATAGACTTGCAAGCGAGGATAATGGAGTAGTACGCAAACGTCAGTATTATTATACAGTGTCCGTGTTCAGATTGAACTTCTTTTTATTCCATTTCTGATGTTATGTAGCGCCGCCGTTTTCAGTTAGATTCTAGTTCTGTTCGGTTTATCGCTCCTTATTAGATGCCGCCTGCAGGGCAGTCTACTCTTGGAGCCCTTCGCCCTTCGCCCTTGAATCCCTCAACCTTCGCAGGTACCTGTTGACACCCTATAAAATGGGAATTCTCGGGTCCATCTCCAACACAGTCTACGATATAGGCCTCGTCGGCTGGGATTTCCTGCTGGTGTTAGGGAACGTAGTGTCATTCAGCCGTCCTGTTGGAAATGTTACGCCAGCGGGCCATCCAGGCTATGGAGGATATTGGCCAGAGTACAGGCCACCAGGCGAAGGAGATAGTCGATGCTGTTGCCCTGGTTTGAATGCAATGGCTAATCATGGTATGAATACCCTTTGTATGGTTTCCGTTCAGCTATCAGCTCACTACTATGTATTCCTGCCTTCATTTCCTTTCAAACATATTCAGGGATTGTGTCACGCAATGGAAGAGACATCAGTTTCTCTGAACTTTCCGGACATATTCACGCAACGTACAACTTCAGCGCTTCATTTTCCCACATGGCGAGCCTGTCCGCTGCCCGCATTTTGAAGAAGAATTACAACAAGGACATGTTTGATTTGGAGGAAATTAACCTGCATAACGGGATTGAACACGACGGTTCACTCACCCGTACGTAACATCGTCTCCCACGCTAAAATTAGCTTACTCTCTATTAGGGCTGGACGCGGTATTGCAACCGAACCAAGCGATAAAGCATCAAGGTCTCATCGACGAACTTTGCTCATTTGCTACAGGGAAGGATAGTGCTGGAAACCCTCTCTTCACTAATAGAGATCTATCTCGTATTCTGGGGAAACGCCGAGCAGAGTCCAAGAAGGTGAATCCAGGGTATAGTCTCCATCCCATCCACAGATTCTTCAGTAGTGCCAAGTACGTCTCCCTGAATTCATGCTCTGTGATCACTAATACTCACCCATTATTTTGCGATAGCACGTCGACTATTCAGACCATTTTTGGTCGTCGGGTAGAGGACGTCCGGATAGTTTTCTCGGAGGAACGACTTCCTGAAGGGTGGGAATCGAGGGTTCGTAAGCCCTTTGGGCTGACGATGTTCATGAACAATATACGTACATTCCCGGTGGAGTTCCGCATCCAAGAGGCTGACTGGGCCGCCGACGCAGAGCAGGGAAGGTCGGCCATCCCTGTCGAGCAAGCTGCAAATTAAGGGTCGGTGGCTTACCGGCCGTTCTTCTGATAATGGTGGATTATAACAGGGTGCACGTTCGGCGCTCAGTGATAACCTTGGTTTTGATTACAACATTCCAAATTTCTCTATTCGGTATGTTCTGTAATAGTAACTGGGCCAGTTGTATCGTACAGGGGAAAGGTACTGCCTGGGCCGCAACGAGGCACCCGAACTGTGTGACCAGTTGCTAAGGCCCTACAAGGGTTGCTCAGACAAGGCCGCCTCTGGGCCCATGAATCCAATCGCTACCAGTGAACAACCCTTGAAGTCAGTCATGAATACTTTCAGGACCACCGCCATCGTAAACAGGATATCCTCTCGACGGCATCATACAAAGAACAAAGAACCATTCACAATACAGACCTGGGAAACCAGCCGAAACCAGAACGAGTCACAATCGCTCCGCTTCCGTCGTAGAAATATAACATCCGGCAGTGTGTTTCCCGTCTTGGAATAGGCACATTGATCAAATAGAAGATAGACCTCTCATTAGTACTAGTCAATTACAGGATTTTCAAGCTGCACGCCGATTACCTAGCTCCCCTACCAGTGATTTATCCCCAATCTTTACACTCGATCGAAGGGAAGAAACATTATTAGTAAAACAAATATAATAAAGACGACAACGCCCTATTCATGAACGCTAGGATCCATGCGCTCGTAGGACGGTGGGGGTTCACCTCTCTCACTCACTAGACCACGCATTAAACGTTCATGCAGTTGCGTGCGGCTGGTCGGCGAATCCGACGGATCCGAGCGCACTCTTAGGAGGGACGAGAGACCTTCCCGAGAAACAGGGTGGTTGTCGGCTCCATGAGAATCCCTTCGCACATTCGCCTGGCGGCGAGTACGACAAGGGCATGTCGATGCATCTTCTGAAGATTCCTCTTCCGACCGCGGCACCTCGTCGTAGCTTGGAAGAGATGTCCACTCAGACGTGCAGTGACACTGTAAGCAATGGTGATGAATACGAGCAACGCCAAGCATGTCGCAGTTGACTGCGAACTGACCGACAGGATTTGTATGGGTGCCTGTATCATAACATCATACAATTTCTTCTTCACCGCTCCATCCTCCTTTTCCACACGCAAGATTATCTTGAGTGTATGATCAACCATGACATTGCTACGCTTGCTTCGGTTCGAGGGACGTAGAATAGAACAAGAATCGGGTAATGCCAATTCATGGCGAATCGTCCATGGTCCTAGTCCCGCGAAGGAAGACGCCACTTCGCTTTCGTCCTCTCCAGGTCTCAAAAATCGATATAGCGGGGACTTGCGGAACAGATCTAGCTCATCCGATGCCAATGGCAAAATGGGCTCGCTATATCTTTGGTTCTGGTTGTTGTGCCTGACGACCAGTAAGGTAGCGCGTCGGATGGCATCCGACTGCACACGTGACCCGGCTTGTGTATAGTACTCTGTTCGTTCTTAGAAATCGCGGATGTCAGCCAAGTTCAGCCCGTTCGGTGAATTTGCTCACCATCAAGGTGAATCATTATGCTGTGCAACCTGAACTTTGTTAGAGGCGTAATCGTAAGTTGAAACGGCATCTTGCCACCAATAGGGATACCGCGCCCCACAACTTGGATACGGTAATGGAATTGGCCGTCCCATTCTCGCTCCAAATCGAGCCCCCCAACCTGCTCTGTATCGTCACTCCTTGGCACGGAAACGACAACGACCTCCTTTTCTGTAGTCATATTTGACTTGAAAGCGCTGGGGCGCTTGACCTCAGCCTTAACTTTCCAGGTGAGCGATCCACGATCAACCTTGGCCGTAGGCGGTGAGTCATGCGGGATCGTGAAGAATATCGGATAGGTGTGTGTCCCTACACTGCAGATCAGAACCAGTTACGAGGGAGGATGTGCCAGCGACGGACCTTCAGGAAACAGGACCCAACCATCACCGTCCACACCATCGGCCAACGAAGGTTCTGCGCCTTTGATATGAGGCAGAAAATGTCTCGTTGAACGGGTGTCAGCTTGGGCTTTCCCCTTGCCTTTTATCAACGATCGACCACGTTCCTCCCGTTCATTCGACTGACGTCTAGATTCGGCTCGAGGTGATCGAGATCGGACGCGATCCTTCACCGCCTCAAAGACGTGGACAACCTTTCCAAATGAAAAGCGCGAATGAGATCTTCCCCGGTGGTGGCCCTGGTCTGAGCTGTGAGATGAAGAACCGGTAGCAATACGGGACAATCCATAATACGCGACATCAAGGGGACCTGTTGCAGAAGTATCGCTGTCGTCTTCCGGGATCTCTTCAATGCTCGACGTGCGCGATATTGATATGCCAACGCCGCGTACCGAGCGTATGCTGGATGACGATGAGTCATAATGAATATCCGGGGTTGAGTTGGTTTGAGATAGGATATCTAAGGTACGTACTTAATCAGAACTATTCACGATTGAGTTGATAAATGAAACACCTACTCTGCGATTCCGAAATTCGCGAACTGGAAGCAACAGAAGGGGACCTGCCTACGGGAGAATCAGGTTTGAGGAAGGAAGGCCCATTGGCCGGACCGGGATATGGTGGAGCGGAGTCAAGAGATATTTTATCCTGTCGAGGATCTCTATCGATGGCTATCTCAAGATCACCGGAGGCAGACGGTTGGGTGATCCTAGAGCTTGCGGAATATGGGTCAAGACTGATGCTACGCTTATTGCCGAATCCACTTGGGGAGTGATCATGTGCACCATACTCAGTATGATGACCAAGAAACTGGACTCTAGGCTTTGTAGATGTGGCGCGCTGCCGTACCTGGCGCACGGGGTCCACCTTGAACACCACTGTTGATGCAGAATAAACTTTGTATTGCTCGGTGACATCGATCCGTGTGGGCCCACTGCCTATCACCCCTTTAGCACACGGCTCACACGCAAATGGCAGATGAGTGTACCTTGTACGTAGTGAGTGATCGCCCTGGCCTTGAGCTTGAGCTCAATGCTGGATACTTTAGTGGGCTTTGCGAGGTCAAGGGTGAGCAGTCCACGAACGACGGCCGGCGGTAGGATGCCATCTTCGTGTTGGCGGGATGTGCGGTCGGGTGTGGTGCGGAGAGTGACGACTGGCTCGGTGAGCCGAATAGAGAGGGAACTCTTCTCGGGAGGCATGGGGTGAAGAAAAGACGGCTCAGACGGTGCTACTTTCAGTCCTTTTAAGTCCTTTCAAGCTTACGACCCGTAGCATTAGTACGTATAAGGTGCATCATTATGTTGCGCAGGGGCCCGGTGATGGACATTCCCGGAAAGGTTCCAAACGTCCGTGACGTGACGTTGACTGCCAACTGTTCCGGTCGTGTAAGTTCCAGCCGCGCCGCCAGGGCGGGAACATTTCGGAAAATTCGGAGTGAAGGAGAATCACCGACAGAATTTATTCCCCGAGTGCTATTGGCTTAGCGCATTGCCGAGTAACCACTTCCTCGGCATGGCCGCCGATTGGTGAACCGCCGCTAGATTTTTAGTCATCGCCCGCTCTTCCAATCGATTTCTGTTTTATCATCCAATGAAACAAGTCCTATTTCTCGGGTGTTCAACAACCGTGTAGCCTAGGCCCCGATAAAAATTACAAAGCTACAGTATTTTACAAGGAATATATGGCTACATTAGAATAGAATATTACTGGAAATATAGAACTATCCATATCACATCACGGTGACGTCAGAGGCATAAGATGGCCATGCCAACCACTGCAAAACCCAAACACCCAGAAGCAAATGCCTTAACCGCTAGTGATTCCAGCGACCAAGCATAGCACATGATACCAACGATCGCGAGTACAAATCCTATCGCAGCAAGAGAGACGCAGAGCCCATGAGTTCGACTCAACAGATGGGTCGATACGTTGGACATAAATAGTCCGACTTGTTCAACACGCGGGTTCCTTGAAAGGATGGGTGGTTCCAATGGAAATGAACATCTCGTTTTGTTTCTCTCCGTCGACGTAGTAGTGACGTTCTTGATAAAATTGCTTATCGCAAACTGGGTATCATTACTGTTCGCCGTAATTGTTCGCTGTTCCTGCATCGCGCCATCGGTAACATCCCGTTCAATGTCCTCGATCACATATCTTCCAGTTGGTGAGTTCGCCAGTTTGATCCCTTCCGCGATCATCTCCTCGCGAGTGGCCTCTTTCAGTTTATATCTGATTAACATGAATGCCCCCAAAAACGATAGGACGGCTGTACAAGAACCGTGCACATTAGACCAGCAGGAAAATGTGATTATACCACGTACAAGCATAAACGTGAAGAACCAATGCTCCGAGAAGGCAGGCGTTCGATGCTTGCAGTGCAGTGCTGCCTACGTAGCCATCAAGTGGTTTCGTATTCACCAGCATGGCTGCTTCCGTTGTGGCAAAAAATGTGGTCTACGAACACGCGACGCTTCAGACTGGGCAGAGTAGCCATGATGTGAGAACTCACGATGACGCTGATTAATTGCAACCTTTCCTGCCATGAGCTGACAAGGTTTTTCATTGCTCGCTTTCGCGCCTTTTCATCCTCGGCATCTTGCTCCTCCTGTGTCACTAAACTAAGATGAGTAAGATGCTAACTAGGTTGGGATTTGACGAACTCCTCGTCTCGGGCTGATTCGCCATCATTATCCTTTTGTCGAGGTCATCCACCCCGGTGTGCTGACGCATCACGGATTGCATGAATCCATTGGAGGTAGGCTCGGTGTAGGCCCGCAGAGTAGAAGTCATGATTCTATGGGGTCCTGAGGTCGATTTGTCAGAATAGTAAGCCTCAGAGGACGTTACACAGTGACGAACGGGTGGGTGGGTACGAACGCATGGAGCTCATGTGAGTGTCACCGCGTAGTAAATATGGGTGCCAGTTGGTGGGTGCTGTTTACCAGAGAGTCTCTGTGCTCGTGAATGGGAAAAGGTGTTGCGTATGCGAGGTTACGTGCCAATGCTAGTACATACCTCCATGCATATATATACGTGCCATTGGCTGAACTTGGACAAACCAGTGCGCCAAGAGAATGCGCGTCAAATGCCATTGAAATCTGGCAGTTGCTGCCGTGATCTGTCCTCCGCGGAATCACAGCGCCAAATATGTGATTCAACCGTCATTTAGACCTGGAAATCAGAGATACTGTTAGTTGGAAAGAGGTAAGGAACGGAAACAAAACATTTCCAACAATAAAAATCGATCAACTGCCAGTTGTTGGCACCGGCCGAGAACTTCCTAAGCTACTAGTATGGCGTCTTCCCAAAATGGTCATTTGCTACAAAGTAACTACTGTAAATATTACAAAGTGATTCAGTCCTGGTGTGGGCATACCTGAAGTAATCCATTCATATCAACGCGGACAACCTTTTTTTGATTGAATGGGGTGTATCAAATGGGTGGTTCAAGTTGCGAACATGAGCGCTTAATTTGAACCGGTGGACGTAGCCAGGCACAGCTTCATGACATGGCAAGCCCCTATGTATGTGATCGTGCCATTCAGTGTGTTACAAGATATGATCCGGCGGCAACAGGAATTTTATGACCGGTACCGAGCCTTTGCGGTCGGCAATGCCACAGTGCTTGGTAACTGCTTGATTATGATGACTCAGTGAAACTACAAGAATCTTGGCTCACCCTTCCCCGCGATTACAGCATGTTAGTACAGCAACTTGGCACGACCCCATGCTCATGTGCAATAGGGAACGATTCTCTGGCACGTTCCCAAATCTTGCAGTACGTATTACTTTCTCCTAGCCACGACGTTTGTATGTCTACCAGCCTGGAGTAGGCCTCTTCGGATTGAGTGACGTCACTAGATCTGGCTCACCTGCCATCCTGCCATCCTGTGACGGTGACCATTCAAAAGGCTGGAATTGCTGTATTTCTGCTGCTCTCGAAGGCTATGAAAGTCTCTTTACCTGCTGGCAGGGCCCATTGGGATGGCCCTGAACCGGAATTTTTGGCTCAGAGTCTAGATTGCTCAGCCCAGCTGCTTACTAGCAACCCTGTTCAGCATTGCACTTGTATTACTATATCACAGGATACGTCGGTCGTAATGATTATTCAATATTGCGTTTCACTGCAAAGCTGGCCGACAAGCCAATTGCACTCTCAGGTTTTCTGCTGTTCGGAGTTTGAACATAAATAGACTGCAACGTAACACAGCAAACTCTGGTTGGCTCGGGAACTCAGGACAGCTATAAATGGTATTTTTGAAATTCTAAGCGCTCAACGAGCACTCATTGAGCGCGTTCCAGCCAAGGCCGCTCCGAGTCATGCAAGCTTCATAAATTCCGTCAGTGGTTATGTTGGTTATGCTACCAGTCACCAGTGGGGCCGAGCTGATGAGATGCTTGCATGTATGGTAAAAAGACGTTGGGTGCATGATAATTGAGTCTTTGATTGAAGGATAGCAGCCTGAAGGAGCTTCAAGTACTTGGAGCTGCCAGTGGATGCGCACGAGACCCAAATGGTTATGTCGAAAGTATCTGCATGCCAGTCGATTTCAGGTAAAGTATTTTGCGCATGCATTTTCAAAAAAAAAAAAGTAAAGTTTGTGCGAGACTTGTATCTGCAGTTGAAGCCAAGGCTGATGATACATCGTTTCTCAACCATCTTAGCATTACATTGGAAAGCCAAGTTGACTGATGACTATGATAATAATGACTAGTTCCCCCGGCGGGGCGATCACTGGCAACCGACAATTCAATCGTCTTTCCATATGTTGCTTTTCCAACACCCCTCGAATCACATATTATTCTCGCACAAGCCACGCAAGTGATAACAACCATGACGTGGCGATATTTTCCGGCCTTTTTGTTCAAAATAGTTTGTCAGTGTCAACCAACTCGGATACTTGTGTCAATGGGCTAGTTTCTGATGAGCCTCGTGGGTCTATCCCTTGGCGTAAGGTTATTTAAACATTATTCTAAATCTCTCTCTCACGGAGCGAAGGTACGCTTTCAACTAATATGGAGCTACTCCACAACTGATCGTCATTGTATCGTACCAGGATTACGCTTCTGTTTCTCTGGCGCAGTACTCATAGCCCACAAGATCCTGGGACTTCATGTGTCCATTTCCACACCATTCAGTATGGAGAAACCACCTTAAGGATTGCCGCCGAGCGAAACATAACCTAAATATGCACGTAACTCCCATACACCACCTCATGCACTCCATCGTATCTCGATACCACCATGCTGATGCACGTATTCCGTCCCACCACCATCACTATAAAATCCCGTCTAGGTTGTTCGAGACACCAGCAATCGCTTCACCATGAGGTCCCTGCTGTCATTCGTCATCCTCAGTCTCGGTCTCCTCGCCACTGCGGAATCACTTCTCTCCCCTTACGTCCTTCATGAGAAGCGCACACATGTCCCCGCAGGTTGGGCCTTGAAGCGTAGACATGAACATACCACACCCATTCCTTTGCGCTTCGCTCTCGCACAGAGGAATATTGACGATGTTGGAAACTACCTCATGGAGGTGTCCCATCCAGAGTCCGAAAAATACGGCAAACACTGGTCTGCGGGCGATGTCCTCAAGATGTTTGCACCCAGTGATGGAACAATCGAAGCAGTTCGGTCATGGCTTTTGGAGAGTGGTGTCGACAGTGACCGGATCTGGTTGACGGCAAACAAGGGCTGGATCGAAGTAACTAGCACTATCGAGGAGGCAGAGCGTTTGCTCCAGACGGAGTATAACCTATATAGCCACGATTCAGGAAAGGAGCACGTCGGTCAGTAAATATCTGAGTCATAAGTCGTTTTTAACCCGGTGGCTGATGATATGATACATAGCTTGTGATGCATACCATCTTCCTGAACACATTGTGCCTCACGTGGACTTTGTGACGCCGAGCGTACATTTTGATGCTAAGCTGACTCGTCGCGGGGGTACAGAGCCTGCTCGGTCGGTCGGTCAGCCTGGTGCAGGAGTTGGACCAAAGACCTCTGGGCAGCTAAACACTGCACTTCCCACGGGCCTTTCGACTTGCGATGAGTACATCACGCTAGACTGCTTACGAGCACTCTACGAGGTCCCCGCAGTCTCAGTCGCGACTGGTTCAAATAGTTTCGGAATTGGTACCTATGATCGTTCTTATGCTGTCATGAGCTGATATTTTATTTTTTGTTCCTATAGTGGAATACACACCCCAGGCTTATCTTCAACCCGATTTGGACATATTCTTCGGAAACTATTCTCCCAGTTTGTATGGAAAGTCACCGTATATGATTTCGATCGACGGAGGTAAGGGTGTCTAGTGTACGCTCTCGAGATTGTCTCACAGCAGGACCAGGCTACGCACAGACGGAATATCAGGGCTTCGAATATAACGGTGAATCTAACCTTGACCTACAATATGGCATGGGTCTCGTCGGGCCATCCCAAACAGTGACTTTGTACCAAGTTGGTGACATGGTGGAAGGTTCGTAATCAAGACGTTGTGTGCATATAGTTATCTCGGTACTGACGATTTTTCAGGAGCATCGTTCAACAATTTCCTCGATGCTCTCGATGGTACTTACTGCACTTTCGAGGGTGGTGATGATCCGACCCAAGATGCCATTTATCCTGATCCTTATGGCGGCGGATACGAAGGTATGTACACATTCAAAACACGTGTTTTCGAAGGAACATCATTTGTCTCGTCTAGGTCCTGAGGCATGTGGAACTACTAAGCCCACAAATATCATCTCGACATCGTATGGGTATAACGAAGCTGACCTCACACCCTTCTACACTGCACGTCAGTGTGCCGAGTATGCCAAACTGGGTCTCATGGGTGTCACAATCCTCTATAGCTCTGGCGATGATGGTGTCGCAGGTAATGGCGGCCTCTGTTTGAACCCTGATGGTTCGTGAACTTCCGTTCCTGCTGGGTGATAATCTCACATCGATCGACAGGCAGTCAAACAGCCAACGGAACGATGTTCAACCCCAGTTTCCCTGGAACATGCCCTTACGTCACGTCGGTTGGTGCTACAATGGTCCCTCCCGGCTCTACAGTCTATGAGCCCGAGACTGCTTGCGAGGAAGTGATCTACTCTGGTGGAGGGTTCAGCAACTACTTTTCTATGCCTGAGTACCAAAAGTCTGCTGTCGATTACTACCTGAAGAACTTCTATCCGGACTACCCATCGACTATGTGGAACTCAACCGGCATGGTATGTTAACGGTTCGTTTGATGCGGCAAAACCTGACGAGTGAACAGTCTCGTGCCTTCCCTGACATCTCTGCAAACGGCGCGAACTATGTTGTTGCTGTATGTTGGGTTTCTTGTATCCTGGCTGTGCGACCTGAACTCAACGCTGTTGAATGTGGTTTAGATCGACGGTGCATTTGAACTCGTATATGGAACTTCTTGCTCCTCCCCCGTTAGCGGGGCCATCTTTACGCTGATCAATGATGCCCGTCTCGCAATTGGCAAGTCGACCATCGGATTCATCAACCCCACGGTGAGTAGAGGACTTCCCAAAACGAGAGTGCCCATTTTCTGATTAGATTGATTTTCGTAGATCTACTCGTCTGCATTTGCTGGCGCATTCAACGACATCACAATGGGCGACAATCCAGGATGCGGGACCAACGGATACAATGCCACGGTCGGGTGGGACCCCGTGACAGGTCTTGGAACACCCAACTACCCGAAGTTGCTTGCTGCCTGGCTTGCACTTCCTTGAAGACCTAAACTTAGAACGTATCCTCGTGAAGTAGTTCGCGTGTTATCATTATGTATTATTATTATTGTACTTTGGAGAGGGATTTTGGCTTAGAAGACTGTCAGTGGTGTACAAAGACCGATGGGCATAAGGCGCGGCACTTGTAATCTCGGTGCTTATCATTATATACACCCAATTACCTGTGTCTTCCAGGCGATGATGTCTCCTGATGCAGCACTTGTTCAAAGGCTGAGTATGTGGTGTGACAGACACATAGTTATGCAAGGAAAGTCAACGACTTCATTAAGATGGAATCATATGGTATGCTGGCGGCGGGGGAGGGTAATATCCACTAGGAATGTAAAATGACATCCATGCTACGTCACGTAGTAGGTCAAATAAATAAGATGCCCATGCCAAGTAAAGCAAAACCTAAGCATGCAGAAACAAATATACTAACTGATCGTGATTCGAGGGCCCAAGCGTAACACATGATACCAGCGATCGCGAGTGCGAACCCCACCGCAGTAAGGAAGACACAGAGTGCATGGGTTCGACTCAACATATGGGACGATGCGGTCGACGCAAACACTTCAACTTGTTCCACATGTGGACTGCTTGAAAAGATGGGCAGCCCAAAAGTCGAATTTTCCGTCTCGTTCTTCTCCGGCATCGATGTTGTGTCATGCTTTGCAAACTTGTCCATCACTAACCCACCGTTGTTTGTAGGCGTTCGATGTTGCTGCACAACACCGGCATCCCGCTCGAGGTCCTTGATCAAAGCTGGTGTAGTGGGCGAGTTCACTAATTTAATTCCCTCGGCAATCAACTCTTCGCGAGTGGCCTCTTGTAGCTTATACCTGGTTAACATGAAGGCCCCTAAAAACGAAAGAACGGCTGCACAAGAACCATGCACGTCAAGATCACCAGAAAAAGATGTGATTATAGCACGTACATGCATAAACATGCATAACCAATGACCCAAGAAGACAGGCATTTGATGCTTGCATGATGCTGCTCCCTGATACGCCATCTGGCGGTTTCGTGTTCACCAGTATGGCTGCTTCTGTTGTCGCGAAGAATGTAGTCTGCAAGCAGGGAAATACTTCGTATTACGTAGCATATCTTGATGCAATGACTCACAATGACGCTAATCAGTTGAAGCCTTTCTTGCCAAGAGTTGACCAGGTTCTTCAGTGCTCGCTTCCGCGCCTTATCATCTTCTACATCTTGCTCCACTTGCGAGACTAAATCAAAATTGAATAAAAGTCATTAACTAGATTAGGACATGACCAACGTTTCTTCACTGGGCGGTCCACTATCATGACCCCTTCGTCGAGGTCGTCTACATCCCGATGCTGCCGTATCACAGATTGCATGAATCCATTGGGGGCAGGCTCTGTGCGGGTTCGCGCAGTAGAAGTCATGATTCTGTGTGGTCCTGAGGCTGAATTATGAGAAATAAATGCTTTCGAAGCTGATATACAGAGACGAACGAGTAGAAGGGTGTGAGCGCACGGAGCTCATCTGTTTGTGTCAGAAATACAAGTCGCGGGAACGAAGTGACGGTTCGTGAATGGGGAAACACGTCAAGAGTGCTATGTTCAGAGCGTCGCCATTCACTAATATATACGCCAGCCGGTCTGGAGAAACCAGTGCGCCAAGAAAACATGTGGCAACTGGGGGTCAACTCCGTTTCCCGTCCTCCACGGAATCACGAAAAGTATGACGCATCAGTCGTGACACCAACTTAGCGAGCGCTTGACAAAGAAAGCTGCCATCTGTAGCTGGAAAGTGGACAGTGGCGACAAGAACAAAGGGAGTTGATCAACTTCGGTCTGCAGTCGGCGTCTTCCTAAATAGCCGATTTCAGGATCTGAAACCAAGCTTGCTAAGCAAGAAATCGTTATGTAGTGCCAGTTCAACCTATGTGCCAGTTGAGTCACGTCTCATCAGATAGCAACCACATAAACATTTACTTTGAGTTCACTGCGGGCACTGGTTGACGGCGGGTACTGCGATTCTCCGTCGGGTCCCTCAACGTCTAAACACGTTAGGATCCAAGTCCCTCGCTAGTAGTACGTAGCTGAGTCAGTCAGCCTTGAATGTTTGAGCTTTGGATGGCACAATGCTCCGCAGTCGCCGATTGACACGAAGTCCTAGCCTCGATTCGGTTGGCCTCCGCCTTTCCGCTCGTCCCTTAGACAGCAGATTTGACAGCCTTCACGTTTAGCCTGAGTGCAACAGCTTAGCGACGGCTTTCTGGAACTACTTACTGACCGTCATTGCAAATACATTCCACATCACCCACCCTGATCATTCTCAATTCTCAATCACGGTGTAATTGACAGACCGAGCCAAATGCACTGCCGGTCTACTAAGGCTTGGCTTTTTGTGGTGTAGTCTGCGTGATGTTGCGTCGCTAGTTTTCGGAGTTTCAACCATTTGGAGTGGTCTGACGCGGCTATCAGCAAAATGGAGTCGGTCACCAACTTGAAAGCCAATTATATTGTGGACCACCAAAGAAACAGATGGACTCGTGGGTGCCAGTGAACCTCCTGGATCTTGGCCCAACCATTGCGCCTGGTCACCTTGGGTCTTGGGCAACAGATAGCACCCTGGTACGATGTCGAGCCCAAGTATTACTGTGGCGCTCTATCACAAAAAAATATGCCTACCTTCTGACGCAATCCTTTAGGGCTTGGAAGGCTACAATCAGCATCCGCGTCTCCATTTCTACCTCGGTGCAAAAGTGCTCATGAAAATTGACGTAATGAAAGTGCGGTCACGCTCCATGTTCAACGATGGCATCGCCGTTTTCGGCAGGTGCGCGGAATCTGTCAATATTGAAATTATCATTATCACTCGAGAAATGACATGCAACCCATTATGCTCAATAATTGGTTCGATAAATGGAATGTGAGTGTATAAATACTAATGTTATTTTTTCTGAAGGACTCCGCGAGATAATTTGAGATCATCAAGCTTACCGTTTCTCTCACCAATTGAGGAAGTGGCTAATAATAGTCGAGATTTCTCGGCCTTTTTTTATCACCCCCTTAGCAGGAAAGCTCAGCCTGGCAAGGGTGATCAATTGTTTATATTCAAGTTATTATTATTATGTGTCCGACCATGTGGTACTCTTTTCATCCCTCCGCATTGCCAGTGTATTCTTCTCACTCCAAATTGGCTCAAGTTGTGCAAGTGATAGCAACCATGCATCCCGCCCTTTTGTGTAGTTCTCAGCGTCAGCAAGCTCCCTGGATACTGTATAAATGGACTTACATCTGAGGGGCCTCGTGGCTCCATCCCTTGGCACAATGTTATTCCAGCACTTCAGATCACTGCTTCCCACGAAGTGAAGGTATGCTTCCACGCGCTTTAGAGTAACTATCGGTTGATTGCTATTGGAATTGTTATCTGTGTTTAGGATAATGCTTCCATCCAGTACTTGATGTGGTCCATAGGATCGAATTGCTTCAAGGTAAATTTACAATGCCAGTGTCTACGTTACCAGCACAGATATCACCGAGGATGGGAAGCGCTAGCTGCCAAGCGAAACATACCCTAAATATGCATAGAACTCTCACTGTGGCCCATACTCAAACCTCAGCCGTATCTTGAATTGCACCATGCTGCTGCACATATTTCGTCTCACCACAATTGCTATAAAATTGTCGTAGAGATCATTGTGGTATGTCATTGAGCCACCCGTTGCTTCATCATGAGGTCCCTCCTGTCGTTCGTCATCCTCAGTCTCGGTCTCCTCGCCGCCGCAGAGCCGTCCCTCTCGCCCCACATCCTTCACGAGAAGCGCACGCAAGTCCCCTCTGGTTGGACCTTGAAACGCAGACATGATCCTACGACAACCATTCCCCTGCGCTTTGCGCTTACCCAAACAAATATTGACGATATTGGCAGCTACCTTATGGAGGTATCTCACCCAGAGTCAGAGAAATTTGGCAAGCACTGGTCTGCAGGCGATATCCTCAAGATGTTCGCGCCAAGCGACGAATCGATCGAAACAGTCCGATCGTGGCTCATGGAGAGCGGCGTCGAGGGCGACCGGATCCAACTATCAGCAAACAAGGGTTGGATCGAAGTGACGAGCACTGTCGAAGAAGCAGAGCGTCTGCTCCAGACAGAGTACAACTTGTATGGACATGCTTCAGGAAAGGACCACGTTGGTCAGTGCATATCGGATGTCATGTTTGGAATTGTAGCTGATAATTTGGCGGATAGCTTGCGATTCGTACCGTCTCCCTGAGCACGTCGTTCCTCACGTGGACTTCGTGACGCCAAGTGTTCACTTTGATGCCAAGTTGACTCGTCGTAGTGACCCCGCCCGGTCGGTTGGTCAGCCTGGTACGGGAGTTGGACCGAAGACTACTGGAAAGTTAGCCAGTACTACACTTCCCACCGACCTTTCTACTTGTGACGAATACATCACGCTCGACTGCTTGCGCGCGCTCTATGATATACCCTCGAATCCGGTTTCGAGTGGGTCGAATAGCTATGGAATTGGTATGGAGATGATCAGTTTCTGCAATGCTGTCTCTGTCTGAAATGGGCTGTTCCTACAGTGGAATACACACCAGAGGCTTACCTCCAAACTGACCTGAATATGTTCTTCGGGAACTACTCACCCAGTCTGTACGGAAAAGCACCATATATGGCTTCAATCGACGGAGGTATAGATGGACAACATATGTTTTCTGCATTATCTCACACCGCGACTAGGGTATGCACAGACGGAATATCAGAGCTTCGAATATAACGGTGAATCCGACCTTGACCTGCAATATGGCATGGGTCTCGTCGGACGATGAAAAGGGGTACCAGTAACCACGAAAAAATACGTACGAGTGGAAGAAACATTTCCTCAAGTTTTTCTGTCAGGGTGATAGCAAGACCACCCTCTCGGGGGACGACAAGCCCTGCAAGGAACGCATCTACTGTGGAGTCAGACGGCGGTCGCAAACTGGACATTAGGCAGCACACCAAAGATGGCGTTCACGCTGATGCAGTCGGTGAAAAAGGCGCAGGCTAAGAGGGGAATCATGACAACGGTCGTATAAAACATTCCCCGTGCTACCAGTCTTGCGTGCTAGCCAGAGCATGAAAATTTTGGCGGGGATTGAGAGGAAGATGCTGAAAGCGATCCATGGCGCTGATAGGCCAGAACACGCGTTCACGAGTCAAGGCGAGTACTAGTAGCCAACCGAAAATGTCTATGGAACCGGTCGCGCGGGCGCACCTTCGGCAAATCCTGGCCTCGTCGTCCCGTCTGCTTTCCGCTGTCTTTGCATGAAGTACTACCGTAGACGTCATTCGTAGTTTCTGACCTTCTCTACATATTCAAACACTGATAGGAAGGGACTCTCCGCGCAGAGAGTACGACCAAGGGGATGATGTATACATTACGTAAGGTATTTAGGCTGTCGTACACGTCGTCATGGATTCTTCGTCACCAGTTCTTCAATAATGAAACCGAGCATCTCAATGTCATGAGCTGCCCTGATACGTAGCCCGTCTCTTGCATCCTCTGGTCTCCGTACGCCAACATAATTAACGTTTGGTGGGTATCGCACCTCGTCTTCTATCCCCGCCCAATCGAAGTCAATGATCATGAGTTTCGTCCTGTTTTTGTCAACAAAGATGTTCGTGTCGCGTATGTCTCCGTGCACCAGCTTCCGAGCGTGCAGTGTCTTGAGCTGCACCTCGAAGTCGTCCAATAATGATCCGGGGAGCCGCTGGGTCTTAGGCAAGTCGGCTAGTAAATCGTAGCCAACCAAATTGTCCATGACTACCATGTACCAACCGCCAGGGAGAGCTTCGAATCCTCGTAATTTGGGTGCGAAACCTAGGTTTGCGCAGTGCAGGTGAGCTTCCTTCGAGTAACGTTGAGTGAATTTGATGCAGATCTGAACTCCATGGCCCCCTTCCAATGTACCGAAGAATACGAGCCTCCTCTTCTTATTGTTACCCTCGTCGAGCTGTACCATATAACGGATGACATGCGTGCTCTCATCTTCGAGAGATTTAAACACAGTGTGATGCGGGAAGAGCATATCGTCATATTGGTTCTCTTTTATAAGGCCGTTGTTGAAGTCTTCATAATATGTCTTGAGCGTTCTGAGAGCTTTGCGAAACGCGGCCATATGGCGTGCCACCGTAAGCTGGGTTTGGCTATCAGTGTAATGGTAGTGGAATGCCACGGGCGTGGAAAGGACTTGTACGACGGGTCGTACATTCCACACTGCACCAGCGAATACCATGTATGGCCCTGGAGAAATACGTTTCGTTTGTTACTGTAATACTGACGACGTTAAAAAAATAAATACTCACCTGCGACCACCAAAAGAAAACAAGGCAGGGTAGATTTTGACCATCTGAGTGCACACGTCTTCGTTGCTTCCAAGTAGTATAAAATAGCTTGAAGATATGGCTCCGAGTCTGAGGATGTCATCTCTTTCTTAAACTCGCTGATGAAGTACGGAGGAAGATTTGTCTGCTGGATAGAGAGGCTGGAGTCCATCGTATACCTCGTTCCATGGACCTTGGTGGCGAAGTTGAAGTTCATATGAAACTTCCGAAACACCTCGTCAACCGCATTTACACGCCCATCTTCGTATTTGTAGATATCCGACATGGCTTTCTGCAGCATTCGAACGAACTGGTTATCGTCTTCTGTCATTGCTCCGGTGCGGCAGTCGTCTTGAAACTGGCCAAATACCGGATGCAGCAGAGTTACGGGAATGACTGCTTCGGGTTCAAGAGGGCGGCCACAGTATATCTGCGTATCTGCATTGCCTTGCGTTGAACAAATCTCAGGAAGTTTCGAACCCTCAGATGGTGACTGTGGCTTTTTACCACGACGGGTGATGAATTTTTTTCGCTCGGCTGCAATTGGATCCGGTTCTCCAGAGCCCCCGTACGAGAACGGGGGAGGATTCGTCGACGCTGTCATTGCAAGAATCAGACGGTGTCAGTAAGACGATAGAGTTAACTTACTGATAGTGAGGGCAACTTCGAAGATAACGCGTAAAGGCGCGAGGACTGGCACATCCAGGAAATTAAGTGCCAAAGGGTCCTCTTTCAGCAGCTCACCGTCACCCTTGTTGTTAAGACACTCTCGGAATTCGTTCTCATCTCCAGATATCGTGTATAAGCGTATACCAGGGTTGGCTACGTCCCTCAGGTGAGGGTACAAGTCCTTGATGCGGGGTATAAATCGATCGATACCTTCACCCGGTTGGATTGTGATTCGACATTTTTCGCTGAGATTCGACCCTCGTAACCAACAATCGATTTTCGATGGCGTGTCTGAAGAGCAAGAACCAGAATCAATTGCGACAGCCAGCTTGGATTCCCTCTACTACGTACCCACTATGAGATGAATGCTAGGCCTGGGTGGCGGCTCGGGGAATACCTCTGATAGCTCATAATCCCACACCAAGGGTTCAGCGTGCTCCGAGAGGACGAATTTGGTCAGATTTTCTTTATAAGGTCTGGGTATGGGATCCTTGGGTTTGTAGAGAGTGAGGTTATCTGCGTCCACATCACGAAAGGCTACTGGTTTCTCGTTCTTGATAGCCTTTTGAAGATCGGCGACAGTCTCTGCTTTCGAGATCTTGACCTGGAAGCCACTTCCAGGATCTACAGAACGGATCCAACAAGTGAGGGTGAGGAGATCCATGGTGGCATGAACGAACGATTGACTGAGTCGTTTTTAAGCTGGTCAAAACCACAGCTGAGTCAGCAAGACTGATGAATTCCACCATCCACCACAATGGAACGTCATCCGAGTGTAATTAACCGCCACTCCTTGTTCTCTATCCCGACCTAATCTGCCTCGCCAACTTGTGTTTGTCCTTCTCGGTATGCTATTCCGTCTCTCCACTCAACAGCCAGATGCACCAACCTCTTTGGATTGCACGCTGCGACAACAATGAAGTCCTGCTGTATGATAACCGGCAGGCGGGAACGGTATGTATTCCACATTACCGGGGCCTTTGACTATCCACCTTCGGATAGACTCCACGTTGGCACAACTGGTCCACAAGTGTAACTGGCCAATTCGAAGGTCATCTTGTGGACGGGATAGAAGCGGGGAAGGTTGGTGATCCTGCCACGGCCTGAGTATACGAGCACTATCACTTGATTGATCCTCCCATGACCGCTCTTTGATGTTGACCAGCTGATGTTCTTCCTTCACGATGCAGAATTGGATTGCGGGCCGCACGTGACTCCTCTCTCCGCCATGAAGGAAAGAAAGTATCTTTCGGGTCTTTGCATATCGTCCGCTTCCAGTCTACGCGCCTCTTCTTCTCGTTATCAGCCTCGACCAGCTGCTTCGTATAACGGATAGTATGTGTACTTCCATCTTCGAGAGACTCAAACCTCATGTAATATGGAAACAGCCCATTGCCAGACTGGAGCTCTTTCACAATACTGTTCTTGAGGTCTTCATAGTATGTCTTTAGCCTTCTGGGAGCCTTGTGAAACGCCACCATGTGACATGCCACAGTAAGCTCGGATTGGTAGTGGGTGGAATGGTAGTGGATTGTCAGAGGCATGGAAAGTGCTTGTATGACAGGCTGTACATTCCATACTGCACCCACTACCAAGAGATAGTATCCATATTGATACTATCTCTTGGTAGTGGGTGCAGTATGGAATGTACAGCCTGTCATACAAGTACTTTCCATGCCTCTGACTACACCCCAGTCATGTCATACATTATAAGCTTGGAATCCACATACAGGCTCAATCCAAGTCCATTTCCACCCATATTATATGGGCCCAATTCAAGTCTCTGCTTCTCTGGGGGCTTCGTGTTTTCTCCATTGACTTCTGAGTCCACTCACTCCTGTCAAGGCTGTGAAGTTTTTCTTGCATTGCCACTCCCTACATTCCCATCGTCCAAAGTTGATGATTTTCAAGTTGAAGTCTCTATCAACAACAAGGTTCTCTGGTTTAATATCCCTGTGAGCGATACGGTGCTCGTGAGTCAGCACAATTATGTGGAGCTGTTTGACACTGTACCAAGTCGGTGATATCGCTGAGATGTTATCCATTTTATCCCTCAAATGTAATGCTTTCTCAGGTGCATCATTCAACAACTTCCTCGATGCCCTTGACAGCTCTTATTGCACTTTCGAGGGTGCTAATGACCCGACTCAAGATGCTGTTTACCCTGATCCGTACGGCGGTGGATACGAAGGTGTGTGCACATCCAGAATATACATATACTTTGTAGAGGCAAGTTCATCACGTCTCATCCAGGTCCTGAAGCATGCGGAACTGCTACGCCCACAAATGTCATCTCGACCTCGTACGCATACAATGAGGCTGATCTCATACTTGTGCCGAATATGCTAAACTGGGCCTCATGGGTGTTACGGTTCTCTACAGCTCTGGTGACTACGGCATTGCAGGCAATGGCGGCCTCTGTTTGAACCCTGATGGTTTGTGATCCTCTTCCCGACCGCGTTCGGCTACAGACTTATGACGATTAGGAACTCAAACTACCAATGGAACAATGTTCAACCCCAGTTTCCCTGGCACATGCCCCTACATTACGTCCGTCGGTGCTACCATGGTTCCCCCTGGCTCTACAGTCTACAAGCCGGAGACTGCTTGCGAGGAAGTTATCTACTCTGGTGGAGGATTCAGCAACTACTTTGCTATGCCTGAATACCAAAAGAGTGCCGTTGATTACTACTTGACGAGCTACTACCCGGACTACCCATCCACCATCTGGAACTCGACTGGCATGGTATGTTACCGGCCCTTTGTCTGACGTTACAAAGCCTGACGAGCGAACAGTCTCGCGCCTTCCCTGATATCTCTGCAAATGGTGCGAACTATGTCGTTGCCGTACGTCGTCGTCGTCGTCGTCGTTTTTTTTTGGTGCACTCAAGGGGATGCTTTGGACTCACTGTTGTGTTGCATGGTTTAGATTGACGGCGAATTTGAACTCGTCTACGGAACTTCTTGTTCTTCTCCGGTGAGCGGAGCGATCTTCTTCACGCTGATCAACGACGCCCGTCTCGCAGCCGGCAAATCAACCATCGGATTCATCAACCCGACGGTGAGCAAACCGTTTCCCCAAAACGACGTTGATGACGATGTTTTATTCTTCTTAGATCTATTCCTCTGCTTTTGCTGGCGCGTTCAACGATATCACGATGGGTATGGGTGACAATCCGGGATGCGGCACCAACGGATACAACGCCACGGTCGGGTGGGACCCTGTAACGAGTCTTGGAACACCAAACTATACCAAGTTGCTCGCCGCTTGGCTCGCTCTCCCTTGAGTTATTACTATTGCACATATTTATATCCTAGAATCGCGTGGCTCGGTATATATACTCGTTCAAGTTAGTGGGACTCGGCGGGCGAGGACAGTAGACCGTGAAATACAAATGCACTCTTACAGGCACTGCACTGATTTGGAACCCCAAGTGTACTAGATGCCAGAGTGAATACTTTCTTCGGAAACAACGATACGATGGTCGTTTGCTTGAATATCCAGCTTGTTCGATTGCAGATCTATCTCGCGATCAAGAAAGCAATCACATGCGAGTGGTGATGATCAGCAACTCGAAAGATAACAAGAATGTAGTACAGTCACCGAGCTACACAAGAAAAAGAAAACACAGTATGCTGTAGACCAAGAAAACAGGTATACCAAATAAAATTACTGTAAGCTACAACCGCCAATCTCGGAAGAAGTCCCAATCAGCCCACACCAGACGGATCATATAATCCGACACGCCCCCACCAAGTTCACCCTCCTCTCCTACATTCTCATGCTCGTGCTCGTGCTCGTGCTCGTGCAGGCGCTCGCCTTCCTCACCCTCTACCTCGCCTTCAGTCTCCCCGCGCACCTCCGTCGTTACCTCCTCCCCACCAAAGTCGGCTTGGTCAGCACCCTCGAGCACGTCTTCCTCTCTTGCCGCGATCGCGGCCGCCTGTGCGTCCTCGGTGTCCTCACACTCCCCGAGGGCTTTCGTCAACGCGCCGTCGTCCTCGAACAACGACCGCCAGTCGAATTCGCCCCTTTGGATGACGAAGTCGTCCAACGATCGCTTTTGGTTTGCCTTCATAAGCATTGCTTCCTCCACCGTATGTGAGGATATGAATCGGTAAATGTGCACGTCACGGATTTGTCCGATTCGATGGGCACTAGAAGAGAGGCATGAGTGATGTCCTGCGTCGGCAGTGACAAAAAAACGACTCACCGGTCCTCGCACTGTCGATCCATTTGAGGATTGAAATCACTGTCGTAAAATATGACCGTATCCGCACCAGTCAAACTATATAGACCCAATCAGTCCTCTATACGACCTCAAACAGAAAAAAAAAGGCGCACTTGATACCGACACCCCCAGACCTCGAAGATGAAATGAAACAAAAGATCCTCGCGTCCGCATTAAACCTCTCCGTGATGTACTGCCTGTCCTCGATCTTGGTTGCGCCATCCAGCCGGAGGTAGAGATACCCATGGAAATTGAGAAAGATCTCGAGAATATCCAACACGCGTGTCATCTGCGTAAAAATCAAGATCCGATGGCCCCCCGCCTTCCTCTGCCGCAATAAACGACTCAGCTCCTGCAGCTTGCCACAGTCGTATTGCAACAATGACGGATCAGGAAAAGCGATCTGAAGTTTGACGCTGGCACGGTGTAGGGCGTCGTCGAAAGTGGGTGGATAGGACATGATCGCATTCTCGCACCCAGTCAGCGCCAGACGGGGAAGATCCCGCGCAACGACGGCGGGGGTAGCAAAGGCGAATCGGTCGACGATGTCCGACACTAGCTCCGCACGCTCTTCATAAGACTTCACCATCGCATTTGCAGTGGTCATCGTATCCAAATGCGCAGTCCGCAGGTCGAGGGCGGACAGAGGCAAGAGTGGACGGTGAAACCCTTGGAGGGTCCTCAACAGTTCTTTTCCATATACCGGCGGTGCCCGGCTACACCGTAGGCCGTTGACATACCCAATCTGCGCCCATCGGGCAACCTTCTGGCCCCGCACCTGCCAATTTCGCCAAGCATGATACCCGGCAATCGTCCGCAAATCCTTTGGCGGAGGCTCCCCCGGCATCTCAGATATAAGAGGCAGTCGATGCGTAGCATCCAATCGACGAGTCTCCAACGCAGATATGAGTGAGACGTCTTGCTGGTCAATGAATCGCAACCCAAACAAGTCGAGGTTAGCCCGCTCCTCGTCTTCCACCCTCAGCAACTCCCGACGGACAAGCAATTCCTTGATCTCGAAATCGGCGATCGCAGAGCGCGACATGGCAAACGACGTGACGATAGGTCGGACCTCGAACAAGTCGGGATGGTTGCACACCTTGCGAAGTTGCATCAGCACGTTGGCGATCTTTTGGTATACTCCCGACGAGAGCGCTTCGCGGGTGTGTGCACGCAACATGAACTCGTCATATAAGAATCGCTGCCTCTTGGAGAGTGGGCAAGGAATGAGATGCTCGTACTTGCTAGGAAGCTCTTTTTCGACGTCCCGTTTCAGTCGACGGAGGAGGTAGGGCCGTAGTACGGTGTGTAGTTTCGATATCCGCTGCAGGTTTTCGTCGTCCAGCATGGTACCCATCTCGATCGCTTTCTCCAACGGATCTAAACGACAGTCAACATTGACAAGGACAAAAGAAACCAGACAAAAAACGCACTCGAAAACCATTCTCCAAACTCTTTGAGGTTTGCAAAGTTGGTGCCAGACATCAAGAACTGCAAGAGCGCCCACAACTCGGTCAAGTTGTTTTGCAAAGGCGTCCCTGTGAGAAGCAACCGCCGAAAGGAACGAAACATGAGTAAAATGTTCCATCGCTGAGACCTGAAGTTCTTGATCATGTGCGCCTCGTCGAGGATCATGTAGTACCACATCTTGCGCTTGAAGATATGTGCGTCCCGGCTGGCGAGGGTGTACGAGGTGATGCAGACATTGAAGTGGTGCTTGTTATACCATCCCTGTCGCAGCTCTTTCCGACGCTTGGTACTGCCGTGATAACTCAGGATCTTGAAGCCGGGCAGAAACTTTTTGAACTCCATCTCCCAGTTCAACAACACGCTCGTCGGAACGATCTACGTGGGCGTCAGATAACGCATATTCCGAAATAAATAAATAAAACATACGATAAGATGCGGTCCCCATATCCCTCGATCACAAGCCAGGTGTGCAAGCAGCGCAATCGTCTGAATCGTTTTCCTGTCACCAAACATCGTCAATATTATACGCACCACCTATCACCATCCAAACGTACCCTAGTCCCATCTCGTCCGCCAAGATTCCGTTCAGATTATTGGAATGCAGCGATGCGAGCCACTCCAACCCACTCTGCTGGTACGGACGAAGCACGCCACGCAAAAGCAATGGTGGGTTGATCTTGTCCTCGGGGGACCAGTCGACAGGCGCGACGGCAAACTGTTTCAGATACTCTGGGATGCGCGCAAACACATCGTCCTCGACGTCCTCCATCGGCGCGCCTGCCTCCTCTTCGGCCTGCACCATCTCCTCGGCATCCGCTGGCTGTGCTTTCAAGGACACGTCGTTCTGCAATCTATCATCCTTGTCGTCACCCTTCACCTCCACCGGTTCCGATTCCGTATTGACCAACAATCCGGTAGCAACCGCGTCCCCATCCTTGACAGGGTCGTGCTCGACGACACTCGACGCAGGCGATGGCTCGTCTCGCATCGGATAGTCATAAAAGCCGTCCAACGCCGGAGACCGCGCACCCTCCAAAGTTGGCGTACGTGTGATCGAGTCCATGTCTGAAGGTACGCTCGGCGAAGCCACTGCATCCTCCATCACAGATGTCTTGGCCAACGCTGTAGTGCTCGACTCGGAAGGAGTGTGTGCTTGCTCTTCTGGTTCCATCTCCATGTCCGCGTCTGTGTTCAGGGGATGGGACGGCGTAGGTGCGGATGCGGCATCCACTTGACGGACTGGTCCTAGTAACGCGTGTGTCGTCTCTTCCTCATCTTCCTCATCATCGCTGTCATTCTCCTCGTCGCTCCCGTCCTGTCCTCTGTCATCCTCATGCTCACCAGCATCGGGTTCAAGGTCATCCATCATCCCAAGACCACCAAATTCCTCCCCACTCTCCGCGCCAGACCCCTCTTCCCCATCGCCGTCATGCTCTTCGTCGCCTAGACTCGTCCCAGCCGACTCATGCTCCCAATCTGACGCCGACATACTAGTCGAACGACTCCTCGACCGCGATAGCTCACCCTTGGCAAGATCAAACTGTTGTGTCTCCAATATCTGCCCCGACTGGTCTAAAATCGCATCGAGGTGTTCATGACCTCGACGCATCTCCTCTGCCTCTGCTCGCTGCCGCTCTTGTTCTCGTACATACTGCCAAAGATCAAACCGTCGTCAATGAGGTCACTTGGCCGAAAACCAAATGACACGCACAAACACAGCCTTCTTCCACTCCGCAACCACCATCTTGACGGTCGCCTTGGCCAATGCCTTCAACCGCTTCTCCTCTTGCGCCCTCGCCTTGTCCTCCCTCACCGCCGACTGATCCCAATATACTTGTATCCGATTCGCCACCTGCCCCGCCACCTGCCGCCCTCGAACAAGCAAACCACTTGCTCCACCACCTTGCCGACCCCGATGCACGATTGTCTCGACGATACGCTCCCATGCGTCCTTTGATCGCATTGGATCACGCGCATTCAGGTTCGCCGTAATAGCCAACGCCGGCGCAGGCACCATCTTTCCCTGCGTCGTTGTCTTGAATGAATCGCCATACAGAAATGGCACGAACCGCCCCTGTTTGTGCAGCCGATCGATCTTTTCCCTCAAGGCCGCCTCCTTTTGCGCGAGTGCCTCGAGCGCCTCGACGGACTGCTCTTGTTCGCCCGGCATCGTGTATGATGACAAAAAATTGGTCAAGTTCGACGCAAACTTGGATGGTGGCGGTCTTTGGCGTGGGTTCGTGTAGCTCGGGGGTGGCCGTCGGACGATGAGTCGAACGCGCTTGATGGAAGTGGTGCGAGATATCGACGGCGATTCGCCAGGGACGTGTGTTGTGGAAGGATGTGTGGCAAGACGTGGTTCAGGGGGGTTACTAGGGCCTTCTAGACGCTCCGACCGACGGGGATTCTCGACTGGCCCCGACACCGATTTGCGCTTCTTTTTCACAACAGGAGACGATGGCGGTGACATGACCGCGGTGTTCGTGCGCTTGAGCGTTCGAGAAGACTGTGGCTCCGGCTCACCAAGTTCGGAATGACTCAGTTCAAAGGCGCGTGGCCGAGGTCGAACTCTGGTCGACCCGTTGGGCGAGGATATGCTCACATTTGTGGCGTCCACGGGCGGATGGACCGCCTTTTGTTTTCCTTTGGCCTTCGACGACAGCGCGGCAGTGGGCGTCTGTGATTCGGACAGTGGCGCGGGGCGGTGCACGGAGGAAAGGGAACCGTCGTTCGTGACGCGCTTGAGGTTGAGGACACGTTGAGTGTGAGCGCGGCGTGTGGCCCGCGATGGGCCTGCGGCGGTGGCAGCACGCTCGAGAAGGTCGTAGTTGGATTTATACTAGATAAATCCTGTTGAGCTGACCACCAAGCACGACAGTCACACTACCTACCTCTTGAAACACTACCGAATCGTCCTGCTTTGCAACCTGTCCACACGCGCGCATGAGCCCACGGGCAGGGGGAGGGAGGAGGGCCAGACGTACCTTGGGATCGTACTCGAGCAACGTCACAAATTGTTCAAGATGAAAGGCCTCACGGACCTATCCACAGATGAATTGCGACGCAAAAAAAAAAAAGAACACGAACGATGTCGTCATGCCTATCCAACAAGCCATCAAGTTCTGTTTGCCTCTCAGCGAGCATCCGTGCACGCTCGCGGGCGACGTCGTCCTCGGACACGTTGATATCGCCTGGGTTGGCCCCACCCTCGTTTGAGCGTGCAGACTTTGCGTGCTTCTTGGCCATTTTCTGTAGGACTGCTGGCTGTTGACGACCCTGCGAGAGGGGTGGTAGCGAAGGACGCACGGTGCACAGCAGAGCGAAAAAGGCGATCTCTGCAGATCCGCGACGGTTTTTTGAGATTTGAAGACTCGGAGGTGATGGAAGTGAAGGAGAAAGAGAGAGATTAACAGTCCGAACGATATTGAGCGTCGTCGTAGATGACGTTGTCGACCTCGCTCATATTTTTGCGACATGACGTTTCCTGTTTGTGTAGGACAAACAAGGGGTATATCAAGAGGAGGTACTACTACTAGTATGTACAGTGGTATATTCAAAACTCGGAAAGCAGCTCTTCCACGGATCTGCTGCAGGTCGACCATACAATGATGACGCATTGTCTTCTGGGTATCTCTCGAATCTACAATAGATATAAATAGATAGTCGAATGGCACCGTAAGCGAACGGGACTCACGCGCTCGCATCCCCGTCTCCGCTGATCTTGGGCAAGTACGGTGCAGAAATCTCTCTGTTCCGCAGCTTGACCCAATCTACCTCGGCAAACCAGGCGTGTGCAAACACATCCCCAGCACCATGCCTCAAGTTGCCGTACCGCCGTGAGGCATCGCCCTCCATCAGCTTCAGAATCAGGTCGGTTGCATTGGCCTGGAAAGGCGGCCACCGTATAAACGTCGGTCCACGGGAGATCTTCTCGTACAACGACACCGTGTTCTGGTCCGGATGGTGATACGGAGGGAGACCGGATAACATTTCGAAAATGAGCACCCCGAGGGCGTACCAGTCCACGCTCTTGTTGTATCTCTGCTGTCCAACGATCTGAGATCCGCATCAGCAAGCAGCCAACAGCATCACGAGAGAATGCACCTCGGGCGCTAGGTAGTCGGGCGTTCCGCACAACGTCCAGGTCACATACGAACAGCGCTTCGAAAAGCCAAAATCGGCTATTTTGATGTGACCATCATGGTTGAGCAAAATGTTTTCGGGTTTGAGGTCGCGGTATATGATATCGAGGGAATGCAGATGATTGAGGGCGAGGGCAACCTCTGCTGCATAGAATTTTGCAACTGGATCAGGGAACCGCTGACGAAGCACATCAAAGAGGCAAGAAACAGAAAACGAAAAAGGTACCGACGTTGGACCTCCTTAGAAGCGTAAACAGTTCCCCCCCAGGCACGTAGTCCATGACCATGTACAAGTTGGAGTCATCTTGAAATGCACCCCAGAGATTGACGATGAAAGGATGCTGAATGCCCTCCAGGATCGTCTTTTCATTGTTGGTGTGTTCGACCTGCTTGGTCTTGACGATCTTGTCTTTGCTTAACACCTTGATGGCGTAAAAGCGGAGGTTATGCTTGCTCCGCACTGCCCGGAGGTGTGAGAAACGGTTCCAACGAAAAGCGAAAGGGCGCTAGTGGACGCGTCGCGCCAAAGGACTAACCCAAATGAACTCGCCCAAAGCTTCCGGTGCCCAGGGTCCTCTGTATGATGAAATCTGAGAGCTTGTAGCTCGCTCGCGGGCGAGAGGCGACTCTGGGAAGTGGTATGAGAGACTCGTCGCTGTCTTGCGAGCTGCTCTCTGTTAGAGACGATATGGAGCCCCTGTGGTAGTCTGAAAGACCTCGGAGGGGTGCAGGGAGACAAGTCTCTTGGGGCTTGTGTATCAAGGGTATGTTGTGGGGTACGACGAGCATAGATTCTGACATGGTGAAGGAGCGGGACAAAGGAGGTATCGAGGCTTCATATCTTTCGTTCATTGTCGTATCGGCTTCTTCCGACTTGCGCGACAAGCGATGGCAACCTTGTGTTACATTTATACTACAACAACAAATCTACAGTAATTACGATCCGGCGCTGCAGATATCTGATCAGATATATATGTCAGATGGGTCCTGATAAAGAGGGGGGCAGACGGACTCGGATCCCACCCCTGCCGGGCGAGCTCACCGCTTGTATGCTTTTGCGTGAGATTATCTATCATTTTTTCAAACGTGGCAAACTTGGCTGCGAACTCATCAGGGGTCCTGGGCGGGGGGTCGTCGAGGGTGGAATTGTTTCGTAGACTTTCTCTGACCGTTGTTGCAAACGACTGGATTGAATCTCGGGAAAGTTGTGCGCCTACACGGAACGATGTGCTGGAAGTCTTACGCAGACCATCGAAGGAATGGGGGGCCAATGGGGAGACGGGGGACAAACACTGTCGAGGTTCCTCCACCTTGACGGCAATCGGGGGCAATGACGGCATACGCTCATGTGACGGTTCAGAAGGGGACGGTGTCGGCAAATGTGCGCGTGGGTGGGTAGGCATGGTGGGTGAAGCGCACCCTTCGCTGCCGTTCAGATCACCGGCGAGCTGCTGCAAGGGTATGTCGGGCGAATCAGGGGTAGCCTGGCAGCAGTGATCTTCTTTTGCTTTTTCCTGTTGATACTGGAGCCAGGCAACCACTTCGTCCCTGTCAGCTTTGATGCGCTCAGCCCAAAACGTAATGATGTTTTCTGCGGGGTCCGTCCGCTTCTTGTATAGCACGCGGAGCTGCTGGAGATGCTTGGGCGTTAGTTTGGGAAAGACTAGCGCCCAGGTAAGTGGCATATACGTCATGCGGGGGGCCGGAACTCACGAACGGTCTCTTCGTCGGCCAAGACGGAGGTGACAGGGAAAGGGAGAACGGAAGACTGTCGTCGGGCAGATGTAGGGTGGCGATTGCGTGCAAACCAGCTGCTGAGTTTTTCGATGGTGTACCACTCGTTTCCCGGAATGGCGAGTATGGCGAGGAGAATGGATTGCTTTTCTGCCCATTGGGGGTAGGAATTGACCGCACTGGCATAGTCTGAAACAAAATGAATTAGGAGTGAATGAAAGAAAGAGCACACACTTGTCAGGAAAGCAGCAGCCTCCTTGGAGAGTCTTTGTCTTGATGGACCTGGATTTGACATGGAGAGAGAGAGAAGAGAGAAAGAAAATATATAATATATATATGGTCTTCCTCATGGGATCCGCATTTGCTTACAAAGACATTGAACGTGTACGATGATCGCTCTGCCAGACAGAGTTCATCGGACCGCCCTCCCTCTTCAGCTTGTTATCTACCATCACGTCTTCCATCTCCCGCATTAGCACTTCCACCCCAAATTCGTCCCCTCCAATCACATCCATTTCCCCTTTCAGCATCGCAAACACTGCATTGCGTCAGCGCATACACCCACCCCTTCAACGCATACACTCACCTTCCCTCTCGATCCCCTTCGCCAGCTCTCCCACCCTCCCTGCCATCGCCCTCACCGCTGCCCCCTCCACCTCTGCATCCACCTCCATCATATCTGCGAACAACACTGGGGCTACCCGCGACACTGCAACCGACAGGAACATAAACACCTGGTGCAAGAGCGCAACGTGCTGATACACTACACGCTGTGGAAACACGCTCTCCAACGGCGTCCACGGCGTCGGCGCCTCGTCCACGAACGCAGTCCCTCTCGCTCCCGTCGGCGTAGGCGCAACGATCAGGTACATCTCAATTGCAAACATCCCTACGAATAACAGATACCGCCACTGTATTCCACTATCAGATCGATCTGGCAATGAGCAACAGATACACACAACTGCAACAGGGCTCCGCTTGCCCACCATAGAGAACAGAAAAAGCGCAACGCCAGTGACGATATGCCGTGGCAACGAACTCAAGAGTCCCCGTCTCAGGTACTCTTTCATCGTCGTACACTCTCGCCACTTCAGAACATCCGGACCAAACCTTTCAATCTCTTCAGTTCGCTCCACAACACCCGCAACACGACTCACCTGTCGTACGCAAACCGAACAACCGGATTCTTGAGTGCTTCGAATGCATCCCGTACATCGATAAACAATGCTTCTCCTTCTGGCCCTATCCGATCAGGATGGTACTTCCTTGCAAATGCTCTAAATGCAGCTTTAAGTGCGCCCTCGTCAGAGCGTGGGCTGACTCCAAGAAGCTCATAAAAGTTTTTTCCGAGTGCGCTCGAGGCATCAACAAGGTTGTAGGTGAGATAGCACAGCACAACAGCAGCATACACATATCGGTACTGTCGGATGTAATCAGTCGATTGTCGAGGTGGGGGCGTCTTCTGCCAAATCTGGTAGATCAGAGAGAGTGCCTGGCGAGTTGCAAAGTCTGGAAGGTATGTCCAGCATACAAATTGCAAAATGGCACTGTACATCTGCCAAATGAATGAAAGAATGAGTTAGTAGTATGCTGACACAAAAGGATAAGTGAAAGAAGAAGCTCAGAGCTGCAAGCAGCCAGAGTGATCTCATGTCCTCGCCGAGGCAGCCACCCACGCTCCTGCATGTATACGCACGTAACCACACGCCCAAAACGCGGAGTCCTCGTGCGTGGACGCTTTTGGCGCGCGCCGCCACCCGCCGTACGGGCAACGTATTGTCGCGTTCGTTATAGAAACCACATCTAGTGACCGCTCGCGACAGAAAGTGTCTCGTCTGCGCAAGCTCGGCTAGTGGACGCATGGAAATGATGACTCTGCCTTTGCCGGCGGGCTCTTGTGCTCGGAGCCGCGCCAGTCAACTGAGAGTCTGTGAATGTCGGTCTGGCCTTAACAACGCGACAGTGTGATCTCGACTGGGCATCGGGCATCAGACGCTTTGTACGGGGTTCGTGGGCGGTGTGGGCTCGGCGGGGTCGACCCTTTTACTTGGACATCGTCGCAGGCAACGACAAAGGAAGATACTCACCTTCGAGGAGAGGAGAGAAGGAGTGAGAGCGTGGGAGAGACTTACTTCATCTGTTTCTACTATTGAATGGACACGTCTTTCGTTGGAGACCACCTCAGTCGTCGTCCCCTACACGCATGGGTATGAATAGTTTCCGCTTGTTGGGTGAGTGCACGCCTCGACATCCACACTCCTCCTCACCCTTGCACTGACAGGGGACCTGGCCCACCTGGCCTCCATATTCATCATCGTGCACAAGATACATACAACCAGATCCTGTCGAGGTATCTTCTTCTTTTTTTTAGTTCGCATGCGCTGAGTGACCTTCCAGGTATCTCGTTCAAGACCCAGGCACTTTACGTGCTCGTCTTCCTCACGCGCTACATCGACCTCGTTTACCACTGGGTCTCCCTTTACAATTTTGCCATGAAGGTCTTCTTCGTCGCTAGCAGTTGTTACATCCTTTACCTCATGAAGTTCCGCTTCCGGTCAGTCGTGTCCGCTGAGCTTTGACGACAAACACCCACCGCGTTTTTACTAGGCCCACCCACGACCCTTCCATCGACACGTTCAAGATCGAGTACCTCCTTGGACCCTGCTTCGTGCTTTCTCTCATATTCAATTATCGCTTCTCCGTGAC